>BQNB010133452.1:0-18464 GCA_026074375.1 Tanacetum coccineum
ATGAGTTTTAGATTAGGGTTAGGTTAATGTGGAGTAATATTAGGGGTTGATGTTTTTATATCTACTATAACGTTTATGCCACTTGGGCCTAAACTAGTATATGGGCCGAGCATTGTTATAGACTTATAGTTTTGGGCTGGTGGTTATATTGGGCCAAAACAGATTTCATGTGTGATTATAATTGGGCCGATTATTGGTAATTGATTGGTATTAGTATGGAATGGGGTCCCAATTTGATAAAACTTATATCTGAAATTTATATCAAAAATTTGTTAGTTTGGACTAAATTCTTGATATTAAGTAGTAATGGTTATATTTGAGGTTAAATGTGACAAAGTGACAAATTTTATTAATGACGAGACCGGGATCAATTTTTGTAAAGAATCGTGGAGCTTAAAATTTTAATGGCTAGATTTGGTATTAATTTTTCTAAGTAACTATGGAGTTGATCGGGTATCACTTATTTGTGATTGAAGTTGGATTTCACGAAGGCGTGTACTTATTTTATTTTGAAGTCGGGGTTGGTTGCATGCATGACTTTCAATGATAACTTGCTTGTGCTTAAGATTTAAGTTGAAGACTTGGTTTATCTAGTTTCCAGAAGTCGAGGTGGATGGTTGAAGACCTGGATAACTATCACTTAAAGGAGTTACGTTGTAGTACTCAGTGTCACACGCTGAAGACGTTGTGGATAATCGCAAGAGGTGATGAAAGTCTCATACTTTGGGGGGTATTGAGTACTTAGAGATTTGCTTGGAGCACAAATTCTCTACACCATTTTTCCAACATTAGTGCAAGCTTAAGTCACAAGAACGGGGAATTCTACTTCAGTTTCAAGTTTGGTATATCGGGTTTACTCCATCAGTGGCCACTTCAAATAGCCTACAAAGGGGTTGGTAAAGATACTCAGAGAGAGTTTATGAGTAGAGATTTGATCAGCAGTTGATTCTCATGGGATACATTTGAGCTAATTTCATTCTTCTCACAAGATTTCAAGTATATGTGCGTACAATGTTTTGCTGATTCTGAGGTATCAAAACCAGCAAGGGGAAGGAGACATACATCTGAACGCACAACGAGTACACGTGACGAACTTCATACCTTCTTCTTATTTAAGGTCATTCTGAGAAGACAAATGGCATGACAGCAGAGAAAATCAGTGTTTAACTCGTGGCTTTTGGTGTATTATTCCAACTACATGGGGGAAGAGATGTAAGAAACAATTTCTGATAATAAAAGAGGTACACAATGGTATGATGATTCCTCTAGATAGTCAGTATCCTGCAGGAAGAAATGAGTTGATCCGGGACTTAGTTGACTTTGGTGTTATCATTTTGACTACTTGGAGGGTTTAATTGTCTACATCCGGGACTTAGCTAACCTTGGGTGTTACAAGAAATATCATCATTATCCTGAAGGAAGGAATGCGCACGTCCGGGGCTTAATTGACTTTGATGCTACGATTTCGACTTCATAAATGGGATATAGTATGTACTTTGGGTTTTTAGGCTTTATACAATGAGACTGGTTGCATCCCTTCATCTACATGGGGGAAGAGATATCTCGATACTTTTGATATGCAATACTTGAGCTTCCAGTGGGAAGAAATGTGAGAAGAATTATTCAAGTGTGAGAAGATATGGTGCTGATCCAGTTAATGTTTCCCCAAACAGTTTACAAAAGTACACAAAGATGATTCAGTTGAGTGCAGACTTGAAGTCAAACACCATCAGAAACTTCATCAGCATAGAGAAGCTTCCTGGAATTTCTTGTTCTTATCATAATTTACTTGTTAAGAAATTATTGTAAGTAATTCTTGAAATATCATCCCGTGGGGGAAGTTGTATGGAATTCACATTTACGTGACTACATTACAAATTACCATAGTTTTAACCATACACCACACAAAGGGGCTAGTTGTTGTCATTATAGATTCCTATGTTAATTGGTTGTGGTGGTATAAAATATAACCTCTATTGATTCCAAAAGGTGGAGTCATTTTGTATCTTTCATTCATTTTCCATCTAATAACAAATTCCATCTTCCATCTTACTACTTTCTCTTATAAAAATGGCTATCATGTGGTTTGACTCACCAAGACCACCGGATCATAGTTTTCGTGAATCTTACAGAGTGTCTACTCGAAGATCGACCTGAGATCGGGTTATCATCAATTGAGAGTTCATGAAGAAGACATCCTGAAGACCGCATTCAGAACTCGATATGGACATTATGAATTTCAAGTTATGCCGTTTGGTTACTACGTACCGCTATATTATATGGATCTCATGAACCGGGTGTGCAAGCCATACTTGGACAAATTCGTAATTGTCTTTATTGATGATATTCTGATTTATTCAAAGACCAAGAAAGAGCATGAAGAGCATCTCAAGTCAAACAAATAGGTCAACCGTGGTCAACGGCGATCAACGATGGTCAACGGTGCTCAAACTTGCCGAAAACCTTCTAATCTTGCCGGAAGTACCTAAAACTCACCGTAAACTTGTTTTGATCACTTATATTAACTGTTTAAATTTATTACAAGTTGTTTTTTAGAAAAAAACTTGCCAATAATATCTAAAACTCGACAAAAATACACAAAACTTGACAGAAATACCCAAATTTTACCAAAAATGTCAATCCGATTAATTGCCGATTAATCCCGCCTTGACCGATTACTAGCTACAAGGTGGTCGACCGCCCGGCTAACAATTCATGATTTTTACAACCTTTCCTAAAGGTTAAAGCTGAACACCAAAAACCATCTGGTTTATTGGTGCAACTTGAGATTCCTTAGTGGAAATGGGACAATATCACCATGGATTTCATCACCAAGCTCCCAAGGACGTCAAATGGTTATGATACCATTTGGGTAATTGTAGATCGACTTACCAAGTCTGCACACTTCTTACCGATGAGGGAAAATGACTCTATGGACAAAGATTTGCAAGATGTACCATGAAAGAAGTAAATAAAAAAGTTTTCCCCCCCCCACCGAAAGACATGGAATACCAGTCTCAATCATTTGTGACCATGACGGTAGATTTACATCAAATTTCTGGAGGGCATTTCAAAAGGCTTTGGGTACTCGTTTGGATATGAGTATGACTTACCATCCGCAGACCGATGGACAAAGCGAAAGAACCATTCAGACACTAGAAGATATGTTACGCGCTTGCGTGATAGACTTTGGGAATGGTTGGGATAGACATTTATCGCTAATCGAATTTTCGTACAACAACAGTTATTATACAAGCATTAAAGCTGCTCCTTTTGAGGCACTTTATGGTCGGAAGTGTCGATCATCTGTTTGTTGGGCCGAGGTCAGAGACGCTCAAGTCACACCGGTCCAGAAATCATTCCATGAGACAACCGAAATATTGTTTCAGATCAAGAAAAGAATTCAAGGCTGCTCGTGATTAGCCAGAAGAGTTACGCTTATGGGAGGCTAAGCCTTAGAATTTCAAGAAGCGACAGAGTCATGTTGAAGGTAATCACCTTGGAAAGGGGTTTATCCTTTTGGAAACAGAGAAGTGAACCTAGGTATATTGGGGCCTTTCAAGTGTTAGCCAAAGAGGAACCGTTTGCTTAACAGACTAGAACATCCTCAACAACTAAGCATGGCTCATAGCATGTTTCACGTATCCAATCTAAAGAAATGTTTATCTGACAAACCATTGACAATTCTGTTGGATGAAATACACATTGATGACAAGCTTCACTTCATTGAAGAACCGATAGAGATTATGGATCGTAAAGTCAAGCAGTTAAAGCAAAGCCGCATCCTGATCGTCAAGGTTCGATGGAACTCCAAGAGAGGTCCTGAGTTCACATAGGAACGTGAAGATCAATTCCGAAAGAAGTATCTGCACCTCCTCACAAAAACCGCACCCTCGACAAGTGCCACATCTTGAGCCTTGCGGACAAGGCTCCTTTAACGAGGGAAGACTTTAACAATCCATTATTTCAGGTCATTTTACGACTCAATTATTGCCATTATTTATTTTTAGGCTTTTACGCGTTTGCTTTTAATTTTCATCAACGGACATCAAACAAGTAAAAGTTTACGTCTAGCAAGTGTTATATAATTATTACGAGGATAATTTATAACTTTTTATATTTTATTTTTATTGATTACGTAAAGCGTTTACGTTTCGCAATAAAATACATTTAGGCATACCCGGAAGCACCAATACCTATCTATACTCAAACAAATACTCACTTTTATACCCAAGACCTAAAATTTAATTATTTCCTACCCTAATATCAACCCATGTCCAGTTCTATATAAAGCAAACACCAAAACCAATTTCAAATACTACTTCACATTAACCACATGCATAAACCATCCACTAGTGTCATATCCATCCTCCTAGGGAGGAGGAGAGCACCTTACATACTTTTTACCTTTACCACTCTGGTACATAGTTTGGCTAGTTGGTTTAAGAATACTCCTTGTATATAAAGGTGTACTAAAGCAAGACTTATACACTTTCCATTTCCTTTGCAAGTAAACTTTCAAAAATCTCTCTTGTTCTTCCACTCATAGCTCACGGCTCAAGTTGGGTTTTTAAGGCCTTCATAGTTTTGATTTTTCAAAGGTAGCAAGCATACAAATATCTTTAGGGTTTATATCTAAGGTGTTGCAAGGTGATTTAGAAGCTTGGGTATAATTTAAACAAGGGTTTAATTCAAGAAGAAACTAGGGTTTTCTTGATTAGGGTTTTAATTTAAGGTTTGCAATCTAGGGTTTGATTGTATGTTCATTACCTCTCTACACTCACATAAGGTCTACTTAAACCCTAATCTTTCCATTTATTCAATTACTTATTTTACATACTTGTTATTATGTTAATCACCACCTAGAGTTTGTTTTTATGGTTTATAAAATATCACGAGCATGTATATGATTCGAATATATATTAATCTATGGTGAAATGGTGTTTAAAATGCAAGGATACACTTTATATAAGTGTTGAATAATTTATATGTTTAGTTTATAAATTTATTTGTTGAAAGTTAATTACAAAAGTTATATATAAATTATCCAAGACTTGAACTTGGACAATCATTAATGGATATGAATATGAGAAATCTAAAATATGAAGACTTATGGTATAATGTAAAATTTAAGAGACTTGTACAAAATTAATCAAGTAATGGATTTAAAAACTAGTTTTATAACACTTTAAATAAATATATGACTGTTTGAACAACTGAATTAAATAGAATTTTTATAAATTCAAAAAATATTTTACTAAAATAGTACATATTATGTGGATCGTGAGCATATAAAGAACTCGAAAAATTGAGCTATAACGAAGAAGTTATGACATTTACAAGGTTACGATAATTAAATATATAAAAGAATTTTTATAAAAGTTATTTTATAAAAATAGCTACTCTTTTAGATCTGAGAAAAATGTACAAATATTTTATAATGATAGTACATGTCATGAGGATTCCAAGCATATAAGAAACTCGAGAAACGGATTAAAAAGAATAGTTTATGGAGTTTTTTGAAAGATTTAAAGTTATAAAAGTAATTTTATAAACATTTTGAATTTACTGTTCCAACTCAGATTTTTATAAAAATAGTGAACATTATATTTGAATAGTTTATCTCGTCATGATTCCATACATATAAAGAACACGCCAAACGGTGATAAAATGAGCAAGGTACGAGTTTTCAAAGATTTCGGATAAATAGAAATACAAAAACTAATATATTTTTATAAATAACTTTTTGTAATTTTTATAAAAATATAACATTCTGATCAAAACTAAAAATATGGTTTATGAGTGTTTTCGAGTCCGTTTGGGCTATAAAAACCTTAAAAATATTGTCGTATCATTTATATAATATTTATATACGTTTTTTACTTTATAAATATTATTTTATAAAATAATTAAACTATTTATATAATATCATTATATAATCTATAAAAATATTAAATCAAGTATTATTATCAAATAATCAATTGTTGGGCAAAGATAGCATTTTATTTTACAAGTATAAATACATATACCTGTATTTGACAAAGTACAATTTAAATATGTACAATATAAATACATATACCTGTAGCCTCATTTTTATACGATTCCAATAATTTACAATTATCTGGGTGAGAAACATGTATTGTTTTACATTTGGACGCAAGTACACTTTAAACAAATTACGAGTTTGCCTAAGTAACTATAACCCACTATGCCCATAAATCGTGAACTATTAATTACTGGATTGTAAGCGCGAATGTTATGTGTTTGAGTCTACCTATTTTTATGACCATAAGATGGACAACTAGCTTCGTTGGTGATTTTACCTTTTATTTTCTTTTTATACATGTTCATATAAAAATTGATGCCATTACTAATCAAATTACAGTAACTTATATTAACATGAATATATCAACTTTGTGATATGATAGTGTTGGGATTTTATAACTAGTAAACCATATTTACTACGAGTACGCAGCGGATGGATCTAGTTTGACATTAAAGATTAACACACGTATAAAGATATAAACACTAACCTTTTGTCGAATGACTAAAAGCAATCAACGAGAATCTTTATTTGGAAAATTAGTGACTAAGTTGTCACCTCTAGGTTGCTCACACAAACACGTCCAACGAACACGTCAAGATGCTAGTCTTTACTTCACGTTTCACAAACACCTTGTGTTGAATCTTTCTTGGATCGAAAACCACCAACAACCTTGTTTTCAATTGGACCGAAAATCAACAAACCCTAATTAGAGTTTATGCGATTTCGGTTGAACCGAAAACCCAAGAAAACAAACCTTAAGAGGTTTCAAATGTTGTCGCTTAGGAGACCTATGTAAACCGAATCCCTTGATGATCTTAACCTGAATTCAAGCCTTGTGGGATAACAAATCACACTTAAAGGCCCTTTAGGCTTTTACCGAAATTGAACAAGAAAAAAGGGAAGAACCGAATTCCCTTTGGAAGGGATTTTCGGTCGACTTTTGGAGAGGAGAAAAACCGAAACACTTTAGGTGATATTTAGGGTTTAGATGAATGAATTGTGAGGTGGGATATAGGTGTTTATATAGGCACTCAATCCCATTCCTTGGTGAACAAGGAAACCACAATCCTTTCCATTTTCACTCTTCTAAACCGACTCAAACACCTCTCTCTCTCAAATACATATGGTCGGCCACCCTTAGGCCCCCAATGGTTTAGGTTTTTTCGATTTAGTCCCTTGGTTTACATATTTAAATAATCGTTAGTTAGTTATAAACTATAAAGGCTATTTACATATATTACGTGAAGTATATATTAAATAATAAACGCATTAGATGTGTTTAACGTGTGTGCCCCCAATAGGCTCACGTATTTCTAGTCGTATAAACTCCGAATCCAACTACCACATTCCAACAGATAGAGTAAGAAAATTGAGTTTATATAATTATATCAACTATTAGGTATTGTTTTTACTTGAACAAATTGGTTATTACTTATTAGATACACTATCAGAGGAATGATTTTGCATCGATCTCAATTAGATGTTACAAGAAATTAATGATTTGTTATTCTAACTCTAACAGAAATTCAAATGATTTTTTTTCTTGATTGTAACAAGAAGAATATTAACCTAAACATAATACATATATCATCGAACAATTTTTCTTTCCATCCTTCGTTCCATTTATGAATTATGGTTTTAACTCTCTGTAATGAAAATGTCAAAATATACCTTTTGGGGTTTCATCATTCCGTTCTTTATCATATAAAAATGTGATTTACATCCCAGTCGCATGGCGCATTTTAAAGCATTTATAATTTTTGGTACATGAAACTCTTATCAAAAATTTAGTTTTGCAACCCACCAGGAAGGAAGCGTGGGCATTAACTGGTTGTTTAACACTCTAAATTTTTTGTCAAGCCTCAAAATACAAATTATATGAAACTATATATCATGGGCCGTGCTTAGCACGGCAATAAAAGATTACCTAGTACATACTACATATATCAAACTCTCTAAAATACTCTTATCATGCTATTGTGCCTTAGATATTAACGTATAAAGCGGGAATGAAAAAGATTATTATAATGGAATACAAAAATGTTGTTTGTTTACATTTATAGAATGTAATGCTTGATTACAAGAAATGACTCATTGCACCAAAACCATTTTTTAGGAATCCACTAATTCTTTTTAATTACAACTCGTAGTGGAATGAAAAATTACATAAAACCTAATCATTAACTAAACCATTAATCATCAATGAGGTAATTTAGTTTTTTATTATCGCTTCCATTACGTCTTATCATACAAACCAAACATGATTAATTATAACGATGATGAATCATTACATTACACTATTTATTCTATTTTTTTTAAAAACGACACATTTTTACAACCTACACCACTTATCTCACATATCTCCGACAAGACTTGGACCCACAACCTCTATGTTGATAGGCCACTTACATACCGCTGGACCAAAGCCTTTAGTCATTATCTATTCCATTACGTCATTTATTCTATTCAGTTGACATTTCATATGATCTTACCAAACAAACCTAATTGATTTTTTGAATTATTCGGTTTGTGAATTTCGTAATATCCCATGCACGTGTAGTTTCACACACCTCATAAATCCAAAAAATCGTGAAAACGAATCCTAAAAGTTATCACAAATTGATAAATAAATGGCGACATGAAAATAGGAAACTAGTATAGATGAATGATTGTATTGTCGTCGATAATTGTTATTCATAATCATCCACTTATTGTAAGTTAATTTATTAAATACAACCATAATAATACGAAGCACTGATATGTCAATTAATGGAAAATGCTACATCCATAAAATTTTTACAAATAAACTTTCACAAAATGACTTGTCACCAATTAAATCATCTTATTTATTTCTCCCTTTTCCTTTTAATTTTCCATCATCCTATCAATGCATGTCAAATTCTTTTGTGAAAAATTCTTTTGTGAAACCTTTGTGGATGTAGCATACCTCTCAATTAATTTAATTGGTTAAGAACTAAAAATTATAGACAAAATATTGGTTTGCTAAAATCAAACCAAAAGGTTATTGAAATGAAAAGTAGATGCATGCACATAAGAGATACAAGTCAAAAGATGCTTCCCTCTTTGCTAGTTGCGATCCAATCGCAGAACTCCACCATCAATACAACCCCATAAAAGTGTGATTGGATGTAACTCTTTTCACCAAAGACTTACCTTATTTGGTGCATTTTCTGTACGTGTGAAGTGTGATACTCATTTGCACTTTAAATGCCAATGATTCGATACCCACTTGAAAACTTATGCTTTATATCGCGACAAGTTTAGCGTAACCCCTTAATGCATGTAAAAACCCAGGCATTTACTACATGCTACTTGTCAATAAACATGTGATCAAATCCTCCTTGGATAAGTGAAGGTCTTGAATGATAAATTAACGTATGACCAATTCCATTGAAAGCTACGCGTAGGAGGATTATTAGGCCCAATATCATCAACGCTTAAAACATGGCCAACTTAATTCGAAACAAGCGTATTTTTTTAGAGATTCTGATGTTTTTCATCATTTTGCCCTCCTTACAAGTAAATGAAATAAAGACAGTAGAGCTGAGTATTCAAGACATAATCGGAAAAGATGTTAAATATAAATCTTGTCGGAAAAAATTCACACATAAAGGAAGGAGAAAGGTTTTTAACAAGAGGGAAAGAGAAAGGTTAAATAGAAGACAAAACTCTCTTTCTTGTTTCTCTTTTTTTTGTCGTCATATGTATAGGGAAAACAACTCACTTTTTTTTTCTATTTTTTATTTTATTTTTACTTATTCTTGTGTTTGAATTAAATAGTACTACCGTACACCGTTGTTGTTAAGCCAAAAGTCAATTCGTGTGTCAAAATTACAATGCAACATGCTTCATTGGATTATTAAGCCAGTTTTCAACTAAAATTTCAATAAAACATGCATTTCATTATTTCCTCTACCAAAGATTAGAACTAAATGGCATGTGAATGCTACTTATTTAGATGTGCAATTAACAACCAGTGGTCACACACATTAAGTTTTGGCTATTTTTGGGTTACTTTGTCTAAATCACTAAATGTGTGTTAAATTTTCATAGAACATGAAAGAAGCAAAAGAGTGATCCAAAATCACTTTTTGGCTACCTTGTCTATGAAATGATAAGCATCGTAAATGAAAGTAGGTCGCAATGTCATTCACAGCTTTGCTTTTTGTACACTTTTATCTCAAGTTTGTCCCCCAATTAATCCATTTTTTTGTTCTAAATTCAAAGTATGGCATCCAAGAAATAACGCATGTCTCCATTTACCTCGTCACATGTTTCTTGTATGTACCGCCGTCATAAAAGTAAAAAGATCATCTATGTTCTAATCTTACTTTTTGTCTTATTAGGATTAGGATTACCCCCATGTAGATATGTTTGGTTGCTTTAGTAATATTCGTTATATATAGTTGAGTACCACTTTTAATCCCGTGCGTGCACGGGGCTTGTACATTATGTTTTTCTTAAATATATATATAATTTTTATTTTTTCTGTTTTATAAGTTATGAAAGTTTAAGGGGTTACTTTTTTTTTATATAGTTATAATAAAATTTGTAAATTTATAAATTTACACTTAACTCTATATAATTTATTTAAAATTAAACCATTAAAGTTTTATTAATTACCTCCTCTTTTTTTCAAGTTTTTGTTTTTATAAATTTGACACATATATTTTTATGTGTTTTTCTTTCTTAATAAATTTTTTTCCACCAAATTAATGTCAATTTTGGAAGTATTGAAGCTTTTTAATTAAACATATATTCAAAAATAATAAAAAATTAGAAGCATCATACCTAATAAGGAAAGATTTTTTTTTTGAAATGCAAAAGTCCCCACTTTTCGTTTTCCTTTACTAGGTAAAAGATTATAGATTAGAATTATCTCAAGTTGCGTCAAACATGATATATCATGTTCACCAATCACAAATAAAATAATATAAAAATAAACATTTTCTTTTAGTAAAAAATACGGGCTCACTTATTCATTAACTCTCACGATAAAATATCAACCAGTTAGCCAAGGGTGGAGCCAGGATTTCAATACATCTCATTTCAACAATCTCCAAAACTTGAGCCCACTTCAACCATTATCTATAAATCTAACACACCAAACAACTCATTAAAAAAAAAACACTTTCATATCCGCACCTCACCACCTGCCGGACCTCACCTTCTACTAAAACCCTCACCACCCCCGTTGCCGTCATTGTAGCTATAAATGGTTGCCACGAACCACAAACATCACAACCAAACTACCACGAACTAAAAGTACTTCGAAAAAGATTCTCGTCGAAAAATATAATCGTGCCCGATTAGTTTATTATATTGATGAATGAGCCCGTCATTTCGACTAGCTAGCGTGTGATTCTTTTTTTTTTTTTGAACAATAGCGTGTGATTCTTTTGGGCAATAAGTAGGTCGACCCATGAGATGGCGCATTCTTCTTCAAACGTGGACAACGTATCAATCTCATCAGATTATATATGGCTATAAGCTAAGTTAATCTTGGAAGAGGTAAAACCAGTTTTTGTTGAAACTAAGCTGATTGTGAGATAGCATCTGTAGCTTATACTCATAATGTTCTTAATAGCTTTAAGAGATAGCCTTTGTAAAAAAATTATGAAAAAAATAGCTTTAAGAGACATGGTAAAGGAGGGAAAAAAACGTGCGATCATTTCCAAATACTACTATTTTGAATACACTTCAAACATGTCCATTTTTTACTTTTCGTGTTGCCAATATGTAGCTAGCCTTAAGGTGGATGAAACTATTTAGTATTTACTCCATAATAATATACTTCGAAATTTAATATGAAACACCTTACAACACTTGCTTAAACAATAACAATACGGGAATCAACATAAGAATATATGGATAACTTTTTCCTCATTTAATCATCCAAACACTATACAATACTAATACCACATAATCCATATGCAGGTACGACCGCACGTCTTCAACAACACTAGTAGTTGAACGAGTTGAAAGTATTCGTCTTGCTCAACTCAAAGTTCTTATGCTTACGTTGGATGAACCCATCAGCTTCACTATCCACGTTCTCTTTATAAACTTTATGATTACCAAAGCATCAAAAGACTCAGCATCCGTTTTCCATGTGCTCAAGCGAAAGTGGACGTGCATGCGCGATGATGTTATTGTTCACAGGGGCAGGAAACACGTTTCAGGTAAATAGCTAGAAGATAGACGCCTCCTCCTCAATCATTATACGGTCGTCTTCAGATACCAAGTGAATGTTACGAGGCTGAGGAGCCTCGTAAGCTGGGGATGTAGTATCCCAACTGTACTGACGGTTACGACCAAACATTGTGTTAATTTTCTTGTTTGAGTAATGTCGTATAATTTTGGTCCTAGCTATATATGGTATTTATAGACTTGGAAAGCTAAATGATTTCTATCGATCAAACATTGATGGGTAAAGACAAAGTTGTTGATCATATCGAACCGGGTTCTTCTATATCATTGTGGTGCCACTGTAAAGATTGGAGAATAATTTTGGTTGGAGTAGAATTAGGTCACATGGATTATTCCTATATATGGACTGTAGCTTTGGTGGTTGCGTAAGATATGCTCAAATGATCGAGTGGGTTAATTAGCAGAACATAGTAGCTAGTTGTTACAAATTTAGATGTAAATTTGTCAAAGTTAAGGCCAATAACATTATATTACAGTGGCACATGTTTTCGTACGAGAATCTTGAATTCGGATTTATGTTATAAAGTCGCAATAGTTCTTTTTCAAGACAATAAGGCATATGATTCGATTAGAATAGGTATCGTTAAAGCAAAAATAGAAATTGATGTACTTTGACAACGAGTGTTTTTATACTAATTATAGTAACGATAATTATATGGTTAATGACATGAAAATATATTTAACTTGTAAATTTTTGTTGTTCTATGCAGTTATTTTATTTTAATATTTTGTGTATTTTGTGACAATTTTAGCCTTATCTTTTTCAAAATTTGAAAGGTAAAATGGTCATTGTACGTGATAGAATGATCACAAAATTACACACAAAAGTCGAACTTTGAAATGTTTGTGTTTTAATAGAAAAAAAATAAAATAAGATAACCACACGAAACAACAAAAATTGACAAATGTAGATGCATTTTCAAATCACTATAAGCGCATAAAATATTGTTAAATACTTGTAGTGTGTTTCTATCAAGATCAGGGTTTTGATAACAGGGACATAGTTGAATTGATGGATGGTAGGGTGAGCCTTATTCATTTTGGTTGGCTTTTCCTTAAGTTCAGACATTTCGGTTTTTCACGGTTTATTCTTAGGATTTATTTTTCTTTAGTTTGGAATTTTGGAATTGCCCCATTTTTTAATTTGGAATTTTGGATTATTAGTATTTCGGGTTTTGTTTGGTTTTTCATTGATGATATAAAGATTCTGAAATAACTCTAACAAATCAAAAATATATTTTGGACTATGAGGCATACATGTTGCGGTGGTTTTGTGGTTGGTGCCTGTAAGAAATTCTAGTGTGTGTAAATGATTTATAATTCAGATACTAACTTGAATCGTGTAATTATTTTTAGATTAAAGTATTTCGACTTTATATGTTTTGGGTTTACGAAATTTTTAATTGGATAAAATCAGTTTTGCAAAAAAGGCCTACAAGGCCGATTAATCGCCGCCTAGGCGCTACTGGACCACCAACCTTTCCGTGACCGATTAATCGGTCAAACAATCAGTCAACCATGATTAACGGCGGTCAAATATGGTCAATGTTAGTCAAACTTGCTGGAAACATGCAAATCTTGCTAGAAAAATACTCAAAACTCGCCGTAAACAATCACTTATGGTAATTGTTTATATCTATTATAAGTTGGCTTTTACAGAAAATCTTGCCGGAAATACACAAAACTCGCCAAAAATACCCAAAACTTGCCGAAAATGGCAATCCGATTAATCACCAATTAAACCCGCCTAGATCAATTACAAGTTACAAAGAGGTCGACCACCCGACTACCGATTCGCGATTTTTGCAACTTTGATAAGAAAGACCGTCAAATGAGATCTAAGGCACATAAAACTATAGAAACTTAAGTAATTTTTGTGATATTTACTGTGAAAATGAGACCAGAAAAATGCGTTAAAACCGCCAACAGAAAAAAAGTTATTATTTTATTTATTTACCAACCAATTGGTATGTTAGTAAAAAAGGCGCATGTGGGTTTTGACGAGGAAAAATCTGCTAACAAGGATTAGAAAAAACCGTTAGAGTTTTGGGGTTTTTTGTCAAATCCTCGTGAGCGGAGGCTTCCCAACAAGGGGTGCTACCCCTTGACCCTGAAAGGGGGTGCGACCCTCTTGACTCTCGCGCCTTTGTCCCCAATCCGAATTTGACCCATTTAAGAGTCTGTTTGGTTTGTAGGTGAGTTTAAGATTATAATTTGAATTTAAATTTAAATTTAGATTATAATTTGGTTTTGATGGATATATAAAATTAATGAGGTAAGAGAAAATAATATATTATATACATATAATAATATTTTAATAATTAATAAGAGTATTTTATTTTGCATGGGTCCACAAAATTAAAAGTTAAACATTTTAAAAAAATTTGGTCCACTAGATGCAAATCCTGGTCCACAAATTGTGTAAACCTGAGTACTTCATTTTTCACATGCTACACTATTCGGTATTGATGCCCGAATTTTAAAGTCAACCTTTAAACCAAACAAAGAATTTATCCTTTAGTCTCAAATCCTAACCTTAACCTTCTAAACCAAATGGACCCTAAATAATCGGGTCAGCTATGTCAATCATAATCTGTTACACATAACCCGAACCTGACCCATTTAACCCGTATATATACTTGGGTTGGCGGGTTAAATAGGTTACACGAGTTGAATATGTTAAATGGGTTTCGGGTTGACCCATTTAACTCGTTTTATATACACAAGTTGGCACATTACACGGGTTGAATATGTTAAACGGGTTTACGGGTCAACCCGTTTAACCCATTTAACACATATAATAAAATATAAATAATTTTTAATTTTAGAAAAAAATCTTAAACGGGTTGGCGGGTCGACCCGATTAATTTATTCCCAACCCAAACCTAACCTGTTTAATAAACGGGTCAGATGCCTCGTTAAAACCTTACTAGGTAAAACCCAGTGGGACAAAAACCTAGTAAGGTTTTAACGAGGCATATTCTTTGAATGATGGATAGCCAAGAGGGAGTGTTATAAATGATCTAATTATTATGGCCATCCACATTCTGTAACGGCTTAGTCATTATGACTCAATAATGTTTGTACTTAATACGGTGATGATTAGAGGCTTATATATAGAGACTTGTATGTACTTGTAATATAATGACTCTCAATGAAATACACATGTCTCAATTCTCTTTACTTTCTTCTTGTATACATCTCATATGTGTGGTGCTGTTAGGCCGTTGTTTCACAACATAAATCAATAAAAAGAGAGATTCTCCTAGAAATTTGACAAAAAATCGACCTTTCTCTCTCTGGTACTTTTGCACAAACATACTTTTGTGCTTCTTCCTATCAATAATTAACGGGTGTCGCAAAAAGTAAGGATATTTCGTACTTTTTGGTTTTTTTGTTCCTTTTTTACAGTGCAACGCAGTTTTTTTAGTTTCTGTTGCGTAATTTTTGACAGTTTCATACTTTTGACCTGTTAAGCTTTATAATTTTCGTTCCGCATACTGCGTTTCACTGTTTTATAATATAAACAAAATTATAAAAATAAAAAAAAACAAAAACAAAAAAAACCGGGAAAACCAGAGGTACAAACGGCTTTTCGGGAGGGTACAAATAACATGAGCCATAATTCAACGGGATTTCAATATATTCTTCATCAGTCAAATGGTTCTTCTTCAATCACCTAGATCTACTTACATATAATATAAAGGTAAATATTTCTTGCTTTTGTCTTTCTACCAACATATATTTCTTCAGTCCATGAAAGAAGAAAAACATAAAAATTTAATAAACCAAAACCGGTTCCTTAATAGTGGTGCTGCAACCCGGCCAAACTAGATGAAACATGGCCTGAAATTCAAACTATAAGAAGGAGAAGTGTACTAACAGCTGCACTCTTTTGCATGCTCTCTTGACTGGAGTATTTCAGATGTGTGTTATAGACAGTAACAATAACCAATTAGCACAACATCATGTTAAAATAACATGAATGCATGTAAACTTGTACTAAGAGCTGCACTCACTCTTTTGCATGCTCTCTTGACTGTACGTGCATAAAGATATGGCACTTAAGTAACGTTCAATGTACCGAATCTGAATAATACTGCTTTAATTTCTTCATTAAGTAGTTTTAACTTTGTTGGTTTTTTTCTTTTTTGGGTGAGGTGATCTGATGGGTGAATTCGATAAATGATTCCATTCAACTTCTATAAGTATGTATAGATCTGCACTTGTTTTAAATCGAACTCAATTTCTTGCCTTCTTCTTTCTAACATTCAATAAGAATATGGGTGAGTTTGATGAGAAACGAAGAGGTCCATGGACACTTGAGGAAGACAACCTTCTAATCCGTTATATTAGTAGTCATGGTGATGGCAGATGGAACTCGTTAGCAAAATTTTCAGGTACATATAACACTAAAATCAATTCACGTTTATTTGTATTTCATGTTTGTGTATCATCATCTTCATGGATATGATTTTATTTATTTATTAATATTAACAGGATTAAACAGGACGGGCCAAAGTTGCAGAGTAAGATGGTTGAATTATTTAAAACCTGATATTAAGCGTGGAAATCTTACCCCACAAGAACAACTCTTAATCCTGGAACTCCATTCCGAGTGGGGTAATAGGTGAGAATACAAGCTTATCATGTGTGATAATTTTGCATACACACATATACATAATTACACTACTAATTATGTTATGATTATTTTATTGTTTTCAAGATGGTCGAAAATTGCACATCACATGCCTGGAAGAACAGGCAATGAGATAAGAAACTTTTGGAGAACAAGGGTAGAAACACAAGCACGTCGCCTTAAAATCGACCCTAATAGCGAGAGGTTTGTGGAAACACTTCGACAATTTTGGATGCCAAGATTACTTGAAAAGGTCGAGCAAAACTCGTCCTTGTCGCCGTTATCATTGACTTATACATCAACCACTCTACCCGATGAAAATGACGCAAACCCTTTACCAGAAGCCGAGAACACCGTACTAGTATCATCATTTCACCAACCAAGTGAAATCGAAAACTCTAATCCAAGTCCAAGCATGTGCTCATCAAATCCCATAGCATTGGTGTCGTTGCCTGCAAATTCAAACTTACAAACAAACCCTAATGGGGACATTTCTTACTACAACTCGTCACTCCTAAACAATGACTATTACCATGCAGATATTGATAATTGTGACATAGGGTTCTTTCATACAGACATGCACCCTCAAGTACAGAATGATCTGTCAGCTACAGAATTCCACATGGCCGAAGCGGATTGGTTGGAAGATGGTGCTAACTTGGCTAGCACATTTTGGAACATGGATGAGTTGTGGCAGTTTTAGGAAGTAGATCGACTATCTAAAATGCAAAAACAAAAGAAGTTGTTATATTGAGTGGGGTGGTATTATGGAATATGCATGGGTGATAGGTCCTTGTACATTAATATGTAAAAGTATGGAACTGTGGCTAGAGAGATGTTTTATGTGTGTGTGGTTTTTGTGTATGAAATGAGTGTGGGTGAGTTAGTGTCAGGATTTTATATAGAAGCAAAACTTCTATTCATAAACTGTAGTTGAATAGAACATTTCCCCAGTGGGAAATGTTAATGTTTAAATTCCATGCAAATACACCTCCAAATCCAGCACTTAAAATAAGTTGCACCTTGATGAAATTAACAACTTGATGCATGATCTTAACAATTTGGTGATCTTTTTTGCATCAAATAGTAAAACTCGTGAAGATGAGGATTTAAAAAAGATGAAAACGTAGATGATGATGGTTTTGCATCAAATAAAACACTTATACCGCATATCGAATTGGTTCATGAATCGTTCTGCATCTCAATTGACAATTGTGATCATCTGCATCGCCGCCTTAGATTGCATCCTCGGGCTTGAACATCATCGTCATCGTCATCTTTAGATGGCAACATCTTCTTCCATCCTTAATTTGCATCATGTTCATCTTCAACTTTAATCAGCATCACCACATACGCAGATGTTTTGATTTATGTTTGCCAGAAGAATAGAAAATGCATTTAATGGGACCATATAAAACTCGAATTGAAATATTTGTTTGATTATTATTTGATTTTTGTTGGAAATCATAATCCAATTAATCTTTGTATAGAATTAGTTAGTAAAAGTCTGTAAATTTTAGGAATGGGTCAAAAGCCCACAAAACAGAC
>BQNB010133453.1:0-16751 GCA_026074375.1 Tanacetum coccineum
TTGAAATTTGAATTTCAAATTCACTTAAACACATGTTGGATAAGGATGGATGAGTTGTGTATGAGTTGTCATGATGTGACATGTTGTGATGGAAAGGAGCCTCTTAATCTTGTTTGAAATGGAGGGTGAAGATATGAAGAGGACACTTGGTTAAGTGGCAAGATCAAGGGTAGAAAAGAGGTTGTGTTTGTTGTGTGAGTGAGAAGTGAATATTTGTAAGAGAGGTTATGTTTGTTTGAGATGAGAGATCAATCCAATGGTTGATAAGATAATGGGGGAGTTTAGATTGATGAGATAGCGTGATCAAAGGTAGAGGTGAATGTGTGTTTGTTGTGAAGATAAGAGTGTGGGAACTTAGATTGATGACATGGCTTGATCAAGAGTGAGGATGATGGAGTGTGTGTGTGTGTAGTTTAAATTGTATGGAGAAGAAGGTGAATAGTAAATATGTGGTGGATAATGTTTTGAAAAGATATGGGATATATTAGTTGGGAATGTAGGAGGCATAGAAGTGCAACAAATACAAGAGAAGTACATTTTGTAAGGGAATGTGAGTTGGCATTGTAAGGATAAGGTTTGAGGCTTATTTGGTGAAGGCTTGTGTGAAGGAGGGTGTTTAGGCTTGATGAGTGTTTAAGAAGATAAGTAAGAAAGTGAAGATGTTCAGGATAAAATCAAAGGATTGATTTGTGTTAATAATCACATTGTCGATAAGAAAAAAAAGAGGGGGTGATGAGGTATAATTTTATACACTTTTTCGAGGTCATTTAACCCTTATAATCATGCAAAAATGCTTAAAATATATGCTTAATCGTTTCTTTTTGCATTTTTAGCACTTGGAAGACATTTAAAGGAAATACACGTGATTTGGGCTCTATTTTGGAAGAAACGGGATAAGAGTGCAACTTTACACAATGAAGGCTTGAATAATTGCTTACAAAAGGTGGAGACGGCGTCAGGATTACTTACGACGCCATCAGGATAATCAAGCGACCGCATCAGAAGAATTTGTGACGGCGTCTGGACTGTAGCCGTCATAAAGAAACCCTGGAAGATTCTCGACGCGACGGCGTCAGGATTACTTGTGACGCCATCGCGGTTCCTTTTCTTATAAATACAAACTCGAATTTAGGGTTTTAGATAACATATTAGGAGTAGAGTTCGGTAGAGAATGACTTGTAGCTGACTGTGGGAGTACTTTAGGGTTTCCCAACCCTTTGTACCTTCCCTACTTGTTTCAATATAGTGAAGTTCTTTTATCCTTTAATCTTTCAATATGTCTTATTGTTTGATTGGGTATTGTGCTTTGCTTATCTTTAACATGCTAGGCTAGATCTCATTAGTATTTGCTTATGATTGCATGTGAATTGGTATGTAGATCCTAATAATATTGCTTCTTGATTAATGTGTGTGCATGTTTAGACTTTAGAACCCTAGTTACTTACGTGTATCGAAGATTTAAAGCGGCATGATTGTGTAGAAAGGATTCCATCGGTAATAGTCTTTATACTACCTTACCTATCTATGGATGATCCCCTTTAAGTATTTTAATGTGTGTCTATCTCCCTAGGGGCCTTGTAACAGTCTTCATACTACCTTACTTGTGTGTTTCCCTTGCAAGGTATCACTTAGACGGCGTTTTCATGTAATTCGTCATGCTTCTCGGAAATACTTACACATACATCACAAGTGTGACAAGACAATAGAGTTAGGAGAAGCATACTAGGGATCATGAATGATTAAGTAAACACTTCTCTTTTATCATACGAATTCTCCACATTAGATTAGTTTAATTATTAGATAATTAGTTAAGACAAACCCTCTTCAAACCCAAGATTTAAATTGCTTTCATAAAATATAAAAATACAAAAATATTCTTCTTTTAACCTGTAAACCTTAGTTACATTTAGTTATAACCTTCACACGCTATTCCCTTAGAGAACGGTAACAACCCCCGTGTCTTACCTATACTACACTACAACGGTTAGGTACACTGCCTAGGGAGTTGTAAAACTTAAGTGGAGTTTCACAACCCTCATCAAAGTTTTTGGCGCTGCTGTCGGGGAATAGTGTAGATTTCGGATTTTATTTAGCTTAGGTATACTCACTTGTTATTAGCTTTCTTGTAGTCTATCTATTTTCTTTGTGCCCTTTGTTTCGTTAATATTTTTGTTGACCTCCATGGAAAATGAAAATCCATGACGTACCTTAGGTGATTACTCCAACCCTAGCCACGAGGGTTATTGAACCACCATTGAGATCCCCGATGGGAAGAATGTAGTGCCTCTTTGATCCGACACCATTCGGTTGGTGCAAAACAGATGCTCGTTCCATGGACTTCGGTCCGAGGATCCAAATCAACACCTTAAGGATTTGTTATGCTATCCAACTAATGATCGTGAAGATCTAGCGGACATCGGTATCTTTATCGGTTATTCTGAATCATCATGAGGGTTTCGGATCTATAACTTCAGAACACGCAAAATTATGGAAACCATCCATGTCAAAGTTTTATGAACTCACAACAATGGCTTTTGAACACAGCTATTTAGAACCCGTGTTGATCCCACTTGAATAGATCTTGCTTAGCTTGTAAAAGGCTTAGTTGTATTGAATAAATCCAAAAACTAATTGTGAAACTTTGATTGATATATCAAAGGATATGCAGGATTTTGTCAAGTTACTAAGAAAGAATTCTAATGAACAGTAAACACAAAATCAATAACAGAACAGTTACCATACTTTCAGCCTCAATATAAAACGAAATCTATTTTAGTGTTAGGGTTTACTAAACCTTGTAGCTCATGAATATCCAAAGAGTGTATCTAAATTATGCCCTAAGACCTCTTTTTATTCACCATAGGAGTCCTAATGGCTTACAATATTTCCTAGTTAATCATGATTCTTGTCTAGAAAAAACATAATCTCTTATAACAATTGTAGTTATACTTATCATCTTTACTATAACTAATACTTATTGTAAGTATCTTGTCTCCAATCAATCTTTATCTCACCTTCTCTGTCAGATAATCCTTCCATCAGTAGTAAATCACTCTGCAGTTGTAATGGAGGACAAGCAGTATTAACAAAATACTTAGAAGTTTACTCTAGCAGTACTAACATACACTAGCAGTACTAACTTTTGTACTAGCAGTAGTAACTACTTAGTATATTTTCAGTCTTCATCTCTGAGTAGTCTTAACTTCTACTAGCAGCAATAACTTTATACTAACAGTACTAATAAATACTAACAGTAGAAACTAGCAGTAGTAACTTTTATACTACCAGTACTAACTACTTAGCATAATTTTAATTGTATTACCCAGGTAGCATAAGTTATGCTTGACATCACTAATATATACCTGAGCAGCAGTAACTCTAAGTAATATCTTGAAGTCTTTAAATCCTAACAATCCTCCCCTAAACTTGATGTTCATCTTCTGAATCTTAAGTTTCATTTTAAAAATGTTACAGCACCAGGAGGATGCATTCTAACACTAAATATATCTCCTCTAACTTGATCTTCCTTGTGAACTTAAGGTTTCTTTGATATATCTTATTTTTGAGCTTCCTAAGGATGTTGTAAAGCATTATCTTTGGAATTATCTTGAAACTGCAACATGATAACTGTTTTGTATGAGCACTTTCTTGATTTCTATCAACAACTCTTTAAAGCATCACTTCTTGATATTTGCAGCATCTAACCTTGTAAATATCATGACCAACACTTCACAGCTACATGTACTATCTCTTCGCACATAGAACAGCAACATTGACTATATGTAATAGATCATAAACAGTTTTTAGTCTATTCTCATCCACATCCAGGTGTGTTTAACTCCTGAGAGAGGTGAATCTTTGAAAAATTTAAATGGATTGATGTCTCTTTACCTTGTTAGCATTAAACCCTGGTGTAGCTTTGTTTTGTTCATAAGCACATGGTACTTGATAACCATTTCAAACTCTTAGTTTCAGAAACATGGTGAGTTGAATTTACCATATGATTTTTAGCATATCATCAATCTATCAACGGATTTGAATTCTCAATTTACCAGTAGCTATTTGCTCTGGAGTTACGTCTAACTCTTTGTTTTAAAAAATCATGAGTGAGTTAATTAACCATTACAGTTTTTGGTAAATTGTCAACCATCAACGGATTTGAGAAGTCTTTACCAAAGTCGTTTGCTTTGGACTAGCCAGTCTTATGCCTTATAAGCTGTGAACTGATGGACCATTTGTTGTGTGGTGGTTAGCCTATCACTCAAAAACCCTTCTTCTATATTATAGCCACAGTTCTCTTCATATGTTCTACAGCTACTGATAACTTCGGTCTCTTTTTAACACAGCTTGCTTCTCAATCTCTTCAAAGTTTATAACAAAACTTCATTTATTTTTCCATCCAGAAGTTTCATTTTCAAGCATCACTTGGCATGCATATTTTGGACAGAGGATACTTCCTATCTACTACTTATAAATATTCATGCTCCCAGGTTAGACTTTGTTCTGCACAACTTGTTATGAATTCTCCAACTATCATCTTTTGCTGTGGTGGCTAAGCTCAAATAGCTTCTTCATTGAGAGGTGGATCAAACATAGTCCTGAGATTACTCTATAGTACTCTTGTTCAAAAGCATCTTCCGGCCTATTTGTTTCTCATTATTCTCTGCATAACACCTGTACAATAATCATTAAGATCCTTCTTTATAAGTCTTTAAGGCATAGCTCCAAAGTTATATAAATGTATTGCTCATATTGCTCTTTTATTTATAAATGCTTCTTTCACCTTGTTGAAATTGTAACATTTCTCATTTTCGTGTCATTGTACGACTATTTATGATCACTATTTAATTTAGTCCGATACGCGTTTACTTTTAATATTACTTTTTATTGCTTAATCGACGTAGACTAATAATAATTCAATGGATGTAAACGGTCTTCAAATTATTAGGTTTACAGTTCAACTATTAAGAAATAATTATGAAGAATATATATGATATTCTTGGCGTACTTGATTTTGTTTGGGCTGTAAATAGGGTTTACGGTTCGCGTGATAAAAAAATTCATTTGGACGCACCCCGGGACTGTTGTTTTTGTAGCTGTTTTGGGGGTAGGGCTGAGTTGGGTCGGGTGTACGTAGTCGGTCAAGGGGTAAGAATGGGGTACACATTGTAAAGGTGTCTGTGGTGGTTCTTCGAAAGAAATCGCTACTATTGCCTTTGGGATTTTTGAGTAAGTTTCTTTTATGGCGGGGGTTTAAGGCCGGGCATTCTGACGTTTCGGTTTGTGGGAATTGGATTACTCAGTACTTAAGCGGAAAGACACACAGGTAGTTCGTTTCCCAAAGCCTGGTCGATGGTAGAAGTAGATGGTGATTTGAAGGGAGTTGGCTAGTTCGCAGAGTAACGTATATGTTGTATGGTTTACTGATTAAGTCTATAATTATTGAGTAAGGGGGTTTACAAGGGACGACAGTTGG
Source organism: Tanacetum coccineum (assembly GCA_026074375.1). Classification (NCBI taxonomy): domain Eukaryota; kingdom Viridiplantae; phylum Streptophyta; class Magnoliopsida; order Asterales; family Asteraceae; genus Tanacetum; species Tanacetum coccineum. The sequence goes on from BQNB010133453.1 coordinate 5,477, forward strand.
TTGGTCGTCCAATAGAATAAAGGGTCTAATGCGTGTGGTGATTTAATGCGGGTGGGCCATTCGACGGGGGGACCCCACACCGTTGTCCACGTAGTGGAAGGATGATAAGGTACAATAACTAATTTATTTGAGTTTTGTAGGGGGGAGTGCCTATTGAAAGGGGGAGAGGGGAGGGGGAGGCGGTGTGATAGTTGGATGGGAAAACATGAGGAAAGTCGACGGTTGGTTATTAGGATGTTGGTCGTATTGGGGTGGAGTGGGGATTGTCGCCGGAGAGGCGCGTTGAGAAGCCACCTCCCCGCTCAAAGATTAGTGACGGACTCTACAATTTATTTTGAGGTGTATTTAAAAAATGCGTGTGGTTTCAAAACGATACACACTACACACAAACACAAATTCCCACAACCAACACAACACAATACAGCATATACAGCCAAAACAAGAGGAAGGGCTTAACAGAGGGGGGAGAAGTGAAGAAGAGAGGGGGGTTGGGGGGGTGTCCGTCGTATGAAACTGTCAGGGTTGAATGAGGTGAGGTGGTTGGGTGGGATTACGAAGATGTTGGCCGTGTTTTGTAAGATAGTGAAGAGACTGGTTTATTATAGAGTAATTGAGAATAGATACGGATTTCTATTTGTTAAATATATGCATGGTCATATGGTCAGGCGGGCGGATACGTGGTTCATTCGATCGGGGGTGTGTAAAGTGTATATCTTAATATTCACCGTTGCGTTCTTCGAACTTAAGTTGGAAGTATGAATACATCATTTGGGCTAGTGTGGGGGGTGTTGATCGTGGTGCCTACGGACGTTGATTAGCACGGGAATAAATGTTTGAAATTTAATGCTGTGCTTTAGGGGGGGGTAAAATGCGGAGGTTTGAAGTAGTGGGTGGCGGTGGGGTGTGGAGGGGGGATTGTCGTTGGAGGGGGGGGGGGGGGGCGGGTTGGTGGGGGGGGGGGGGGGTAAAGGGGGGTTAACGGTAGGCGGGGGTGGGGGGGTTGTGGGGGGGGTTAGTGGGGGGGGGGGGTGGTGGGGATGGTGGGGGTGGGGGGGTCGGGGGGCGAGGGGGGGGGGGGGCTGTGACTAGGGATAGGAGAGATAGGGAGGGGGATTGGGTTGGTGGCGGGAGGGGGGGGTCGGGGGGGTGGTCTTTCTCGAATGATTATACTGGGCTGGAACCGGGGGTTTGGCGGCCCGAGGGGTGGTCGACGAGTAGAGGAGTGGGGATCGTAAGATGAAGGGAGTGGTTAGGGGTTTGACGTGGGGGGGGTGTGGTCCGTAGGGGTGAGGGGTATGTGTGTAGCATATGGCTTAAGAGCGGACATGTACATTTGCTTCTAGAGCAGGCTCGGCACTCCAAAAGGCTTACGTCGGGGTGGGCAACGCCTTCCGTCCTTCTGTACCAATATATATAACCTACCTGTTGGGTGGGTGGGTCTGGGGCGCACAACCACACACACCTCCACCCACTGATGGTGTTGTGCAAACCGTATATAAGTTGTTGGTTACCCCCCCCCCGTTCCAGGAACACACACTATGTGGTTGTCCCCCCTACTCTGCTAACATGGGTTGATGGGGTGATGTGATGCTGCAAAATGTGGATCATTAATGGAGTCGTACAATGACACGAAAATGAGAAATGTTACAATTTTCAACAAAGGTGTTGAAAGAAGCAATTTATTAGATAATAAGAGCAAAATGGCTGATACAGTTATATAAGCTTTGGAGCTACTAAGACTTTATAAGAGAGGTTGTATTGAGTTGTAGGTTGGTTATGCAGAAATATGACAATTAGGCCTGAAGATGATTATGACAGAATACTATGGTGGGTGAGTCTCAGGACTATGTTTGATCCACCTCTCAATGTAAGATGCTATTTGGAGGCATTACCACTACTGCAAAGATGATTAGTTGGAGATATTTATAGTAAGTGTGCAGACATTTGTCTAACCTTGGAGGCATTATAGATTTATATGTTAGTAGATTGGAAGTATCCTCTGTAAAAGATGCTTCCAAGTGATGCTGGAAAACAATGAAACTTTGGATGGAAAAATAAATGAAGTTTGTTATAAACTTTTGAAGATGATTGAGAAGCTAGTTGGTGTTAAAAAGAGACGAAGTTATCAGTTAGCTGTGGACATATGGTTGGAATTGTGGATTATAATAGAAGAGAGAAGGTTTGAGTGTGGCTAACCACCCACCAATCAAATGGTCATCAGTTCACCATGCTTAATAGGCATAAGGACTGGCTAGTCCAAAGCAAACGGCTTTGGTAAAGACTTCTCAAATCCGTTGATGGTTGACAGTTTACCAAAAACTGTATGGTAATTAACTCACCATGTTTTTTAAAACATGTAAGGGAGTTTAGCTACTCCAGAGCAAATAGCTATGGTTAAAGAGTATTCAAATCGTTGATAGGGTGATGATTTGCTAGAAAATCATATGGTAATTCAACTCACATGTTTCAGCTTACTAAGAGTTGAAATTGGTTATCAATGTACCAAGGCTTATGAACCAAACATTGGCTACTCTTAGGGTTAATGGTAACTGGCTAAAGAGACCTCAAGTTCCATTTAAATTTTCAAATGATTCACCTCTCTCAGGGTTTAACAATGGATGTGATGAGAATAGACTAAAACTTTATGATCTGATGTACATATAGTCAATGTTGCTGTTTCTATGTTGCTGAAGAGATAGTACATGTAGCTGTGAAGTGTTGGTCATGATATTTACAAGGTTAGATGCTGCAAATATCAAGAAGTGATGCTTTAAAGAGTTGCTGATAGAAATCAAGAGTTGCAGTTCAAGAATAATTCCAAAGATAATGCTCACAACATCCTTAGGAAGCTCATAATGAAGATATTCAAAGAAACTTGAAGTTCACAAGTGAAGATCAAGTTAGGGGAGGATATATTAGTGTTTGAATGCATCCTCCTGGTGCTGGTGAAGACTTTTAATGAAACTTGAAGATTCAGAAGATGAACATCAAGTTTAGGGGAGGATTGTTAGGATTTAAAGACTTCAAGATATTCTTAGAGTTACTGCTGCTCAGGTATATATTAGTGATGTCAAGCATAACTTAGTGCTACTGGTAAATATATTAAAATTAGCTATAGTAGTGTTAGTACTGGTAGTATAAAAGTTACTACTGCTAGTTACTACTGTTAGTATAATTAGTACTGTTAGTATAAAGTTATTTGCTGCTAGTAGAAGTTAAGACTACTCAGAGATGAAGACTGAACAATATCCAAGTAGTTACTACTGTAGTTCAAAAGATAGTACTGTAGCTGTATGGTTAGTATGCTAGGTAAACTTCTAAGTAGTTATACTGCTTGTCCTAGTTTACAATGCTGTGTAGATTACTAGGATGAAGGTTATGGCTGACAGAGAAGGGAATTAAAGCATTGATTGGAGGAACAAGAATACTTACGAAGATAAGTAAGTAGTTATTTGTAAAGATATATGTATAACTCATTTGTTTCAGAGGATTATGTTTGTTTATAGAAAAAGATCATGATAGACTTAGGAACGTATAGTTAAGCCTTGTAGGACTCCTTGGTGTATAAAAAGAGGTTTAGGGCATATAATGTTAGATACACATCTTGATTTTCAGAGCTTCAAGGTTTTGTTGAAACCCTATACACTATTAATAGTTTCGTTTTTATTGAGGCTGAAAAGTTTGGTAATTGTCTTGCTTAATTGTTTTTGTGTTGCTGTACTGTATTCATTAGAATTCTTCTTAGTATTCATTGACTAGATTTACGCATTGTGGATCTTTGATTTATTCAATCAAAGTTTTTTACCATATTTGTTTTGGTGATTTTTCAATACAACTAAGCCTTCTACAAGCTAAGCAAGATCTATTATCAAGTTGGGATCACACGGGTTCTTCATAGTGTGTTCAAAAGCCATTGTCGGAGTTCATAAAACGTGACATGGATGGTTTCCTGTAATTTTGCGGGATATACTTGTTCTGAAGTTATAGATCAAAACCTCCTGATGAGCAGAATAACGATTAAAGATACCATATGTCACGCTAGTCTTCACGATCATTGTTGGGATTAGCATAACAATCCAAACACGTAAAGTATTTAAACATTGGGTTTTCTGTCTCTAAGAAGCTCATATAGATTCTTGTTGTAACATGTATGAACCAAAGAATGGATTTACGTCAAGCAAGCAGTAGAAACAGCTTCAGCCCAAAGAAATTCTGGTGCTTTTGAAAAGATGAGCATCATTCGTGAAGCCTCTATAAGAGTACGGTTTTGTCGTTCAACAACATCGTTTTGTTGAGGCGTTCTTGCATTGAGAATTGTTGCATAGTGCCTAGCTTTTCATAATGAGACTTCAATGTTGCATTTTTAAATTTGGTTCCATTATATAGATCTGACCATTGAATTGAACTTTTGTTGAGTTTTGGTGGCCAAAGCTTTACTATATTATTACACACGTATCTAGGACATGTACCTAACGGGTTGTTATGTATAGGGTAAGACAAACGGTTGTTACATTCTCTAGGGAATTCGGTAGTGAAGGTCGAACTTAGATGTAACTAAGGTCTACAGGTTGAAAGAAGAATATTTTTGTATTTTTATATTTTATGAAAGTAATTTAAGTCTTGGGTTTTAAAGGGGTTTGTTTTAAACTAATTATCTAATTAATTAAACTAATCTAATGTGGAGAATTTGTATGTAAAACAAAGTGTGTGTTATTAATCATAGCATGATTCCTTAGTGATGCTTCCCTAACTCTGTTGCCTTTGTCAGACACTTGAGATGTCATGTGTAAGTATTTCCGAGAAGCATTGACGAATTAGACGAAAAACACCGTCTACGTTGATGACCTTGGTAGTGAAATGCACTAAAGTAAGGTAGTATGAGATTGTTACAAGTTCTCCAGGGGATAGACGCGCATTAATACTTAAAGGGGATATACTATAGATGGGTAAGGTGAGTATGAAACTGGTTACCGATGGAATCCTTTACACAATTATGCGCTCATAGATCTATGATACACTTAAGTAATGGGTCCTAGAGTCTAACTAATTCACCACACAACAATCAAGAAGCAATATTATTAGGATCTACATACCAATTCACATGCAATCATAAGCAAACACTAATGAGATCTAGCCTAGCTTGTTAAAGATAAGCAAAGCATAATAACCAATCAAACAATAAGACATATTGAAATATTAAAGGAAAGAACTTCACTATATTGAAAAAAGTGATTAGGGAAGGTACAAAAGGGTTGGGAAACCATAAAATACTCCCAAAGTCAGCAACAAATAGTTCTCTACCGAATGCCCACTGTAATATATGCTATGTAGAAAACCCTAAACTCGAGTTTGTATTTATAAGTAAAGATTTCGCGACAGCTCATCAATGAATATACCTGATGGACGTCCGTGCCGTGAATCTTCTTAGGTTTGCTTTATGACGGACTACAGGTCTAGACGCCGTGATAAACTTCTACTAACGCAGGTGCTTGATAATCTCCAGAAGGTCGTCGCAAGTAATCGCTGACGGCGTTCCCACCTTTGTAGGTCAATTCATGAAAGCTTTTTGTAAAGTTGTACTCTTGTCATGTTTCTCCCAATATCGAGCCCAAGTCACATGAATTTCCTCCAAATATATTCTAAGTGCTAAAAATGCAAAAAGTAACGATTAAGCACATATTTTAAGTAGTTTTTCATGATTATAAAGGTTAAATGACCCCGAAAAGTGTATAAAATTACACCTCATCAAATACCACTACACTTGGGATTTGCTTGTCGCCAAGCAAATGAGCTTTTCTACCTGGACAATAGCAATATCAGGGGCATTTAACCTACTCTTTAAAGGATTTTATAGCACAACCAATTAGACTTCATAACTAGAAGCACGGAAATTATACACTAGCATCTCACAATAAGTGTTTGGATTCTCTCTTTCTCTCAGGTGTATAATGAATTATAATAATATGGGAAACAAAAAATTTAACACTCATTACCTGTTTAGCATAGACATATTTACCATTAGCTTGATAGAGGATCAAACCGCCACGCTAGCGTATAGTACTGTAAAAGTTTATTTAAAGAAGGTCTTTAAAGGGTTGTGGGGTGTAGGTGTAATATGATAAACATGGAAACGGAAACGGATGGGAAATATTTGGGGAGTGACTTTTTGGGTGAATTTTAGGGTGAAGTGGTGAGTTAATCATTTATAAGAATACATGCTGATTTGGTTGCTAAGCTAAAGGACTCGTAGCCAAAGTGGATAAAAGATATACAAAGACTCTACATAAACTTTAGCATCAAACTCTTTCTTTTTCTTTTTCTCTTTTTTTATAACATGCTTGGGTTTCTTGATACCCCTACACTTGAGCTTTTACATACTCGATACATGAACTAATCTAATGACCCGAATTGAGGTGGATCAAAATAACATGGAGACTATCAAATAAATATGGGGGTATTGACTTAACTTTTCTTCCCCATTCTTCCACAAAATGAGATATAACATGAATCCCCTGTCCTTGAAACCGAGATATTGCCAAGGATAAAGATTAGCAACGTGTACTCAAATAATTAATTGGGTTAAAACAATAATTACTAAAGGCGAGTTGCAGCGGAGTACATACAAGAGTAGGCTAAGGCGAGATTTTTGTGTAACAACTGGTTTTATAGGTTATAACAATGTCTCTTCATTAACAATTCGGCATCTACTGGAAATTTATGAGAACCGTGGAAAGGAAAGGCTTGGAAGGTTGTACTAGGGGAATCCTGCACTAAAAATGAGTGCATGGCAAGGGTGTGAGATAGTTATATAGTCGCGAGGTAACCATAATAACAGTTACAGGTTTAAAATATGGGTTAATCCTAGTGCCTCTTATCATTTAGCAAATCCTAATACTCATTATGCAGTCTCAAGATGCATCACTAAAGCAAGTTCTAGAATTTAATACATTACTGGTACACTCTCATATAATTTAAAACTGATACCAATGCTCTAGAAAAGGCGACAAAATCACACATGCACGGACACATCCATGAACGCGACACATGCAATTGCTCTTTCCTTAACTCAAGAAAGCTAAAGGTATAAATTATCTTGGGTATCAAAGGTGGATACCTGAATTCTTAAAGATCTAGGGGCAAACCTCACAATTTGTAGGTGGAATTTTTTTTAAGTGGTTGAGTTTTTGTGCTAATCATATAATTCCTTATCCAATAAGACGCTATTAGTACTTAGTTTCATCGGTATGTGCCATAAAAATTTTAAATTTGGGTCAAAATTACCTTCCACGCTATGTTTTGATATATTACACATTATTTTAGGGACGAAGAGAAGACAAATGAAAGAATAGTTTCTAAGGCTTTTATTTCCCCCCTACACTTATTATGAACATTGTCCCCAATGTTCCACAAAGTACCCGTAAACGAATAAAAGGAAAAGAAGAAGAGCGAAAGAAACTAGTACTCCCTTGGTTTTGCTCAATGATGGAAAAGAAACAAATGATCCCGGCCAAATTGTCATCCAAGAATTGTCCACATGAAACTCCTAGGAACTTCCGGGCTTCTCCTCATCAAATATAACCTGCAAACCAAAGACAAGATACAACTATACCTAGCATAAAATCGGCGGAATGATAAATACAACTATATGATTTAGGGTTTTTGACTCTACGAAAACAAATAAAGGATAGGATGAATGTGTTAATCTAACTGTGGTTTTCTACAGTTTTTAAGCAAATTACAAATTCCAAAAATTATACAAAATTTTCAAAAATAAAAAAAATACGAATTTTACTGTAGCAGGGTGTTGACGTCGTCTCCATCTACTGTAAAGAATTTTTTTTCTTTTCTTGAAAATTTTTTGCATGCAAGTCCCATAAGTATTTACTACAAAAACCACAAAAATTTATTAACACGATCATATGACTCAAACAAACACACAAGATGGAGAAAGCGTGTGTGTGTTTTCTCTCCCTATGGGGGAGAGAAAACCCTAAAAAGATTTGTGGCCGCCACTCCGATCTATTCCGGTCATCTAATCTTTCCCTTATATGATCTACGATCTGATCTAGGGTTCTTTCCAGCTTTTAGGTTCGTTATATTACTTGGTGGCTTATGGAAGTTGCATCCATGGATGCTGTTTTATCATTGATTTAACCCTAATTATCGATTCATCCCTTCTTGTCTAATCGATCCCTTATCTAGCTTCAAATCCTCCTTAGGATCCCTGTGTCGATTTAAGGTTTCATTGGTTGTTTCAATCGCTTTTTAGGGTTTCGGTCCTATAAACCCTAAAACTTTTTCCTACCTGTTCTAATCCATCCCTTATTGTTCATTACTCTTAGATCGTTGATTTAGGGTATTGATAAATTAGGTTTGTGATTTCATTATGTTTTTAGGGTTTATGTCCGTGAATCTGTTCGTTACGAGAATAATGATGGTTGTCGTTTGATGATAACGTTTTGTTATGTTTTAGGGTTTATCCCCTAATCGTTGGTTGTTTCTTGTGCTCGGTGTTATGATCTGCTGGAGCTTATCTGTTTGGAGACCTCTTATCGAGTATCATATCATATCATCTTGTTACATAAATCATTATCAATCTGGATGCGGTTAAGGTTGGGTGTTTGATCGAGTTTTCAAAACCCTAATTTTTAGGGTTTTGGGCTTCTATCGTCTCCCTAAGTAGTTTCTTAATAATAAAGATGGTCGATTGCAGAAGAAGGATTTTGAGGGTCCTGCTGTTGTTAGGGTTGGGTTTTGATTTGGGTTTCGCTGCTAACACAAGTCGTGAGGTACCTAAGCCTATGGTGGTTGTTACTACAATTCATGTGTGTGCTAGAATGGGTATTGCCATGATAATATTGTGGCTGGTATTTTTTAGGAATGGATCTGATTTTCTTAGATCATTTCTTATGGGTATGCATGGTTGTATATTGCATGTGGCTGTTTGGAAATTATCAGAGATTGTTGCAGTTGTTTAATGGCTCGTTACCAATGCATGATGAGGTCTCAATGGAGACTGCCAAGGTTCATCCCCTCAAATTTTAAATCTGGACAAGTCAAACTGGTCTCCTATATGGAATTGTTTGTGGTTCGAACGTGGAAGACTATTTGTGTAATGCATTTAATTAGAGTTCATCTACGACAAAGATGATTGGAAGTTCTATGACGGATACGACGCTCGGGTGTTTGAATTACTAGAGCAAATGCTGAATTGTAACAAGTGTTATCCGTATAGATAATTGTTAGGAAGTAATTGCTTTACTTTCTTTATTAGTCATAAGAATGGCCTGTCATTCTTATGTTGTGGTTAGGTTAGTAGCTTGTTGAAGCTTGTGTGTGTCTTGATGGACTGAGATGAGGGACTTGACTCTCATCCTTTGTACTTAAACGATTTTTTGGGGTAATACATTTACCGGGGAAACCCTTTACCCAAAAAATACACAAGACGCGAATTAATCTAAATTATTTATGTAACATGTTTGAAATGGTTCTTATAAATTGGATTTTCCTTTAATATTTTTTATGAAATACCTTTGATCGAAATTAAGACGAAGTTAATGACAAACAAAGCATGATCAAATAATAATTCAAACATATAAAAACAAATAATTAAGAATTAAAACACACGACACTCCTAAATGCATAAAAATAAAAGATTGGATAAATGAGATACGTTCGGGTTGCCTCCCGAGAAGCGCTTGTTTTTGTTCGAGTCATGAGCCTGACTCTATCCTTATTTAACAGATAAAGGGGAAGGTTCCCCTACACGTAGGGTCAAGTGTGGGTGATAGTAACGGTACACATCATTATGGTAAAGAAGAGCCATATATTGGAAAGCTTGTTGAAATATATGCTCTAGATGGTGTGAATCGTTAATCCTAACCTTCTCTACTTCTTTTGGCCTAACATGTAAATTAAGTCTTCTTCCTAGAAAAGAAACTTCTTTAAATTCTAATTCCCAGTCAATCTCTATACTCTAATTATTGAAAAATTATGAGCAAGCACTAGGGTATCCACAGTCTAAATAAACCTGGTTTAAAATTCAAAAATTTTCTGGGTCGCTAAAACCTGTGTAATTATGTATGCCACCATGTGGTTGAAGGGTGGTTTTATAAATGGTCAATTGGTCTACTACCTTCAGCCTAAAACTGCCCAGACTATATGGGTTAATAGGTGGGTCGGTTCCTCGTTTGTCTCCTAGATTTACATCTAAGGGTGAAGAATTGGGTAAAAATTGAGGCTCCGATTCATTAACACTAGGAATTTCCCTTGAACTAAGAGAAATGTTATGATTAATCAAAGCTACATCCTCTAGTTTTGTTTGGTCTAAAGTTTCTACCTCCATAGGGGTTCCTAAAGTCTCTTTTACTTCTTCCGGGTAAGTCACGGGTGGTGTGTATTCCTCCAATTGTTGGTAGGATTGTAGGTACTTGTGGGCTTGTATTTCCTAACCATCATTATCCATCATACTTTATACTAGACCTATAGGCTCATTATAATTCCATTGGATAGTTATTAAACCATGACCATGCACCTAGGTATCCTTAACAAACTACTCACCTTTTCTAAATCCTCCTTGTAGTTTCTTATGGTTTGAACTTTAGGTACCCTCATCATATCAATCTAACATGTGGGTCTCCTCATAGAAAAAGGGTTTTCTTCCAAGTTGATAAGATTCTCAAGAGTTCATCACAAGCTGGTGCAAAAAAAGGGGGAAAAAGCCCTTCTTCAAGTTTCAGCTAACCATCTTAATTTATCTAAATTAGAATAATTATAACTATACATTTTAAATGACAACTTTATTTACACAAATAGACAAGAGGGTTTTTACGAACAAAGGGAACAAAGAAAAAATAGACTACAAGAAAGCTAATAACAAGAAAATAAAATCTCACTTGAAAGGATTCAAGCGAGTAGACCTAAGCTAAATAAAATCCAAAACCTGTACTATTCCCCGGCAGCGGCCCCGAAAAACTTTGATGAGGGTTGTGAAACTCCCAATAAGTTTTACAACTCCCTAGGCAGTGTACCTAACCGTTGTAGTGTAGTATAGGCAAGACATGAGGGTTGTTATCGTTCTCTAGGGGAATAGCGTGTGAAGGTTCGAACTAAATGTAACTAAGGTCTACAGGTTGAAAGAAGGATATTTTTGTATTTTTATATTTTATGAAAGCAATTTAAATCTCAGGTTTGAAGAGGGTTTGTTCAAAACTAATTATCTACTAATTAAACTAATCTAATGTGGAGAATTTGTATGATAAAATAAAAGTGTTTA
>BQNB010133454.1:0-18463 GCA_026074375.1 Tanacetum coccineum
ATGTGTATTGCTATTATCGCCCATGCATCGATGATCCTAAGAAACATTATGGATTTAAACCAGGTTTATTAGGACATAGTGGATCTATTGGTGTTGATTTTTCAAATTTGGAGATGATAGAAGACGATTGGAAATTAGAATCTAAGGAAGTTTCTTTTTTAGGAAGAGGACTTAATTCACCCGTTAGGCCAAAAAAAGTAGAGAAGGTTAGGATTAGAGATTCTCACCATTTAGAGCGTATATTTCCACCAATTTTTCAACATAAGGCTCTTTCTTACCATAATGGTGTGTACCGTTACTATCACCCGCACTTGACCTCAAGTGTAGGGGAACCCTCTCCTTTATCTGTTAAATAAGGGTAGAGTCAGGCTCGTGACTCGAACAAAAACAAGCGCTTTTTGAGAGGCAACCTAATCTATTATTTTCCCGCATATTAAGAGTGTCTTGTGTTTTAATTCTTTATTATTTGTTTTATTATGTTTGAATTATTTGTAATCACACTTTGTTTGTTTGTAACTTTGTCTTATTTGCAATCAAATGTATTTTGCAACAAAATAAGTGTAAGGGAATATATCCGGTTTTTAAGAACCAAATTCAAACATTTAAAATAAATTGTTTAGATTAATCCGCATCAGTTTCGAGTCATATGATTGAATTATTAATTCTCAGGTTGTTATGCAGCATTTTGTACAAGAAAATAACTTATAAGAATGAGTGCAGGAAATTTTTCAACAAAAACGAAAAATGAGTTTTCACAGAGTGTGGAGACAGCGTCATGAGTTACACGCGATGCCATCACCATGACACTTGTGACGGGGTCAGGATATTCCTGACGGCGTCAATCGCCGAGTTATGAGAAAACTCGAAAATTTTAAGTATTTTTGAAAATAAAACTTGTACAACACTTAAGAAAGTTGTAATTCTTTTATAAACTTGCAAAACCCTGAGTTTAACAATTCTCTCATCCTATCTTTACTGCTTTATAGAGTTAACCCTAATTTCACACTGTATATTATTATATCGCACATTTTATGCTTGGTGTAGTTGTCTTTGTCTTTAATTACAAGTTATATTTGATGAGAAGAAGCTTGGAAGTGCTTAGGAAGTTTTATTGTATGATTCTTGGAGGACGATTTAACCAGTTATCGCATGTTTTTTCTCCATTATTGAGCAAACTATGAGAGTACTAGTTTCTTTTCCTTGTTTTCTTTTCCCTTTATTTGTTTTTACGAGTACTTCTATAGAACATTGAGGACAATGTTCAACTTAAGTTTAGGGGGAAAATAATCCTTAGAAACTATTCTTTCATTTTCCATTTGCTTTGTCCTTAAAATAATGGGTAATATATCGAAACATAGCATAAAAAGGTAACTTTGACCCAAATTTAAATTTTTTTATGACACATACCGACGAAAACCGAGTATTAATAGCGTCTCATGGATAGGAATGTATATGACTCGCACAAAAACCCTCAGAATTCCACCCAAAAAATGTGAGGTTCGCCTTTAGATCTTTAGGAATTCGGGTATCCATTATCGATACCCAAATAGTTTATACCTTTAGCTTTCTCGAGTTAAGGAGTGAGTAGTCATATATGTCTATTTCGTCATTACAGATGTGTACGTATGGTCTTTGCCGCCTTTTCTGGAGCATTGAGATCGGTATTAAATTATATGAGTGTACCGGTAGTATATTAAATTCTAGAACTTGTTTTTGTGATGCATCCCGAGACCGCATAGTAAGCATTAGGATTTTCTTGATAAGAGGCATTAGGATTAACCCATGTTTTAAACCTGTAATTGTTATGATGGTCACACCGATCATATAACTATCTCACACCCTTGCCATGCACTCATTATTAGTGCAGGATACCCCTAGTACAACCCTTCGAGCCTATCCTTTTTCACGGTTCTCATAATTTTCTGGTTAAGCCAGACTATTAATGAAGAGCATTGTTAACCCTTAAACCAATCGTTACACCCAAATCGCCTTAGCCTACCTTGTATGTACTCACCTTTAGTACATTATTATTTTAACCCAAGTTAATTATTTGAGTACATGGTTGCTAAGTCCTTATCCTTGTAAATACAATTTTGGGACGATTGGGATTCATGGTAGTATTTATTTCGCGGAAGAATAGGGAAGAAAAGTTAAGTCAATACCCCCATATGTTTGTTAGATGATCTCCATGTTATTTTGACCCACCTCAAATCGGGTCATTAGTTAGATTGTAAATACCGAGCATGTAAAAGCTCAAGTGTAGGGGTACGTGTTATAAACCCCATGTTGTGATGTATTATGTTATAAAAAAAGTAAAAGAAAGAGATTGGTGTAGAGTTGTGTAGAGTTTGTATATCTTCGTCTGAGTCTTGGCTTAGCAACCAAACCAGCGTGTATTCGTATGAATAATTAGCTAACCCTTCTGTTATGTAGAGTTGTGTAGAGTTTGTATATCTTTGTCTGAGTCTTGGCTTAGCAAACAAACCAATGTGCATTCGTATAAATAATTAGCTAACCCTTCCACTCCAAATTCACCCAAAGCCACCCAAATGTATCCCATTCGTTTCTGTTTCTATTAATGTTATCTTACACCTACACCCCACAACCCTTTAAAAGACCTCTTAGATAGTAACGAATAATGCTTGCGCCCAGCAGTAGAGGTTTGATCATTTTACCAAGCCTATGTAATTTTATATGCATGAACAGGATACAGATTGTTGATTTTTTGTTTCCCCATTAGTTTATAATTATGAAACGCGACCGAGTGAAAGAGAGAATCCCCAAACACTTATGTAAGGTGCTAGTGTAATGCTTTTTTGTGCTTTTAATTACGAGGTCTAGAAGGTTGTGTTGTAAAATACTTTTAAAGAGTAGGTTAAATACCCTCATATTGCAATGTCGAGGTAGAAAGCCCATTTGTTTGAGGAACAAGCAAATCCTCAAGTGTTATGGTATTTTGATGAGGGAGTTATTTTATTACACTATTCGAGTGGTCATTTAACCCTTAAATCATGCAAATCAGCCCAGATTATGTGCTTAATCATTTTGTTTCAATTTTTAGCTTGGATGGCATATATTAGGAAATACACTGACTTAGGACTCGTTTGGAGAAGAAATGGAACGAGATTACGGACTTGCACCAAGATTCACCAAGAAGTTGTTCTCAGAGCGTGGAGACGGCATCACAAGCACTAAGCGACGCCATCGTGATCTAATTGAGTCCACTGCGTCATAGAATATGGCGATGACTCCGGATATAGGCCTAAAACCATCATACTAGTGACGGCGTCAGAAGCATCAAGCGACGCCGTCGCGTCGATATGTCTATATATACAAAACCGATTTTAGGGTTTTAGTGTGTAACTTTTGGGATAACTTTGTATAACTTAGGGAGACGAACCCTAGTCCTTGTAGCAGCTTCAAAGTCATATTTAGGGCCTCAAGACCCAAATTGAACTAACCTTGATCCATGTTTGTAATTTAAAAAGATTATTATCATTAATCATTCAATATGTCCTATGAGTTGGTGATTGATTTTATCTTCATACATCCTTTATAACAAGTGGGCTAAACCTTCTTTAAGGTATTTTGCTTATGATTGCATGAAATTCAATTTGTGATCCTTTTACTATTTTGCTTTTGTAGCTGAATGTGCGCGTTAGGCCTTAGAAAACTAGCTTTTGTATGATCGTCTGTTTGACACATCTAGGGAAACACGAGTGTATAAAGGATACCATAGGGTACTGTCCCTTCATTCTACCTTGCCCCTAAAGTGTGTGATCCCTCTAAGGTATTTCACACGTATTTAATATACTCTTAGGGGCCTTGTACTAGTCTTCACACTACCTTGCTTGTGCTTTGCCTTAACAAAATATTAAATAGACGATGAATTCGTGTGATTCATTCATAACTTAGGAAATACTTATACATTACATCACAAGTGTGACAAGGTAACAGGATTAGGAGAAACAATCTGATAAGTAATGTACGATTAGGTAAATACATTTAATTATCATAAAGTTATCACCAGTAGATTAGTCTATCAATTAGTTTAGTTAATAGTTTACAACCAACCTCTCAAACCATAGATTTACTCGTCCATAAAATATAAAAAATATTAAAATAATCTCTCCTCAACCCCTAGAATTCTGTAGAGATTGTGACCAACCATCCCAACCTATTCCCCTAGAGAACGATAACAACCCCCGAGTCTTGCCTATACTACTACTACTACAATGGTTAGGTACTCTACCTAGGGAGTTGTAAAACTTCTTGCTGAAGTCCTACGACGACCGCATAATGATTACCTTTAAAACTTATATGGAAAGGTGATATAATGTTAGGGACTGAAGGTTAAGATGTTCTTGGTGGTGTACCTTCATATTATACTTCTAGATCAAACATCCTTACCATAAAGGTAAATTGCTAACCATTACCAATGGTTTTTGTATTAAATACTGATTAGTTGAAGAGTTGATTGAGGTTGGCGTCCAAAGTGAGAGAGAAAAAGGAGATGGGAGCTGAGTTTCTAAAGAGAATATTGCATGAGATGAGTGTGTTTGAATTAGAGAGATGTGGAGTGAGTGCTAGGTGTAAGAGTGGTAGCAAAAAGAGAGTGACAAGTGTTGAGTGAAGATACAAGTGTTACATGGTTTGTAAGAAAGGAAGAATGAGGTAGTCTTGGGTGTCTATGAATGTTTTTTGGGGCTTAGGAGGGGGTTATGGCTTTTTTGTTTTAAAACTATAGTGTATGTATTGTTTAATGGTGCAAGTTTAACATGTAACATAACTAGTTTACATTCGTAAATAAGGTAAAATTGGTCATAAAAATGTAACTTTTGAGATAGTTTATGATTTGTTAAATTATGTTTTCCCATGTGTTTTATCATTGTTATAATGTTATTTGAGCATATCATTGGTCGTTAGGACCATTAACTGGGATTGTTAGGTAAAAGGTGCGTTCGTATAACTAGGGTTCCTAGTAAATCAAGTGGATAAATGAATAAAAATAGTATGACTACATAAAAGTGACTCCACAATTAATCAAAAGAGTCAATTTTTATCATACGTTGATTCGGTCTCTGACCTCAAATAGACGGATATGCTAAAACTGATAACGTCCATACATTCATACGCCGTATGGTATAGAGAGGATACGCCGTATTGACGTCTGGAAACAGACTCGATAAAAAAATAACAATCTAGGTTGTCTCCCGGGAAGCACTTTTCCTTTTGGGCTAGTCTTTAATTGGACTTTTTTCTTTAGCTTTCTTCACTTATCGCGTGCCACATCCATCCTTCGTGCCATTCTAATAAAGATACTCTTGGTACGTGCGGCATGCATCTTTATTTGTGTTCGTCAATCATTGTATTCACATTCTTTTATAGCAACATACTCCTTGTCTTCACTGAATGAATACTTGATCATATCAAATCTTCTTATATTGCAAACCGGTCGCTTTTGATCATCGAACAACTCTATGTTAACATTATTCTTAGTCTTCTTTTTCCAAAAAAGTTTCAATGTAGATTGCCGTATGGTCCTTGAATGTTGATTCCTCTAATTAGAAAATGGAGAGCGTTCATGATCATTTACTTTCCACCAATAATCTTCAAGTTTTATCAATAGTTCATAATCTAGTTCGTGGATATTTCCAAAAGACTTCTTTAACCATGCGCAAAGATTCATTACACTTTGGCTTTCATCACCCCATGATTGTTTTCATACATAACCTTTTGCTTAAGGGCTTCTTCTTTCAAATTCATGTCTGCTAACTCATCGTACCATTCATAGTCATGAAAATATGTCATGTAACCAATCCGAACCATTCCCGGTAACTCTCCTCCGTTACAGAATCCATCTTCGTTTGAATTTCAAGTGGGCCATTTAGCTTTCCCATTTTTAAAACGGAAAGGTTTGTAAATATGATCACACATATCATATGTACTCCATCTCGACCATGGGCTCTTAAGTTCATATTCAAATCCGTTCTCATAATCTTAGTAACTCTTAGTTCCTTTCATACATGAGTAAATAATTCCGGAGTCAACTGTAAGAAGGAAATTGAACTCCTTGAGTTTTGTGCACCCCGGTGTTTCGTATGCAAACAAGTTTGTTTCAATTCTAAAGATTTCAGCCGTTTCTTGTTCATCATCATTATTAGCTTTCTCAGCATCAGAAAATTCCTCATCAGCAACTCCTTCTTGACCATTGTTCTTAATCCAAAAATCCCATGAAACAACTTTCTTGTGAATGGATCCATAATCAAATCATTAGCGAATTCCGAGGCCACCATTTTTCGTACGTAATTGCTTGATCCCTTACTACTTTAGAACCGTAATCCGACAGTACGATATGCCGGGAAATATTTTCTAAAAATTTCCAGTCCAATCCACCCAACTAGTAATTGAACATTTAAATTCATCAAACCATTTCCTCTTTTCTAACTAATGAAAACAGGAAAACAAAAAGTCTAAGTCGCTCATAAATCACATTCGGCAAGATTCTAGTGGGGTACAACAAATTTAAGGAAGTATTCGATATGCCACCCACCGCGTCTTTTCCATTAGTCCACTGAAGGCAATTATCGTGCAAATCATCAAGAATTTACCCATTATAGGTCATAGCCCTTTTACCATAACCATAATACTTGCACTCCCTGAATAATAATATGCTTGTCATTAGTCTGAATTCTATCATAGTGTATTCGAGCCTAATATTTGCCATTACTTCTTCAATCTTTTCACCAACCGATTAGTAGTGATCTTGACAAGGGTAAAAATATCAGTAGGATTTGCCCGAAGAACAGTAATACAGAAAATCGAGCATGAAAATCAAATACGAAAAATCAGCTTTGTTACTGTATCAAACGATCGATACGCCGTATTCAATTGATTTGAATATGTCGTATCAATCCTTTGAATGAATACGCTGTATTGGTTTAGAAAGTTGGATACGCCGTATTCAATGGAAGTGGATACGCCGTATCGGGTTATCGACCAGAACAGTGTATAGAAAACAATTTAAAACACACACATAAACAAATAAACAAATATACAAGCAAATACACAAATATACAGAATTTTACAAAATTTTATACTAATCTAAATTACACTAATTGATCTAAATTACACTAATTAATCTAAATTACACTAATCCTAAGGGTTAGATCTAATCTAATGTTAAAAACTTAAATATCAAATAAAAATTCAAGATTAAAATTTCACTCCCCGACAGCGGCGCCAAAAACTTGATGTGTCGTTGTGTGTAGGTTATTTTAGAGTATTCAAGTTTTAAATGTATATTTTTTCGACTTACCAAAAACAACACAACACTTTAACAGGCGGGGTACCCGATCAATGGAGTTTTCGTGTAAGTAGGGTGTCGATCACTAAGAGCGAGAACTAATCTTTTATTTTATCAATATTTTGGTTAACTAAACTAAGTTAATTTAAACTATGTTAATTCTATTCTATGTTAAACCTATGCTAAACCTATGTTAATCCTAATTCTAACGGATAAAGGGGGTTTTAGCCTGAGAGACTGGCATAGGTTTGTGGTGACTTAGATCTACTTAAGACACAATAACACACGCAAGCAAACAAATAAAAGATAGAAGAGCGGAGTCTCCAAAATAAAAAGAAAATTAGTCATAACCCATTATAATCCATTTAGAATTTTGTTGGCATATTAAGTGCAATAATACTTAATCTCCATGCGCAAATCATTCCTTAAATAATTAGGCATTACTTCTTCCCAATACCTAGACACGTAGAATTTTGTCACAATTAAACGCATCCGCATAAAGCATCCTATTTTCTAATTAGAATCGATCTTAGGGGTTAAATCAATGGTGATCTTGTTAAACCCTAGCTCATAGAGACTTTACCCACTTACTGCTTAATGGCAATTTATATACTAGTAGTCCACTGGCCAAGTCTTTACCAATTGATTAAGAACATACTCGTTGATCCCAAGGGTCACCTGCTGGTCCAACTAAGCTCACTAATCTAAAGGCAAAGATAGGTTATTATTTGTGATCCTATTGGTCTAGATATATAAATCACTATATGGAGACCAATCACGGCATCTAACTAACATGGTGGTACACTAATCAGTTTTTAATGATAGGTCGCATACAAAAGCACGTAAACAAGTATAAATTGATAAACATAAACAAGCAATCAACATAAATTAAGCATTCAAGATAAACAAACCAAACATTTAAATCTTCATAACAATGGCTAATACCCAAGGGTATTAGCCCTCAAACGTCATAATCAATACAAGGGTAATAATCCAACCAAGGTAAACTAACCGAGTTAAACGAATGATACCAAAAATCAAACGATTACTAGAGTATAGGAGATTACAAAGTGTTTCCTATGGAATTGATAGCTTTGCTTGACCTCTTCTGCTCTTCTTGTCTTCTGAAAATCGAATTTTTTAGTTAAGGTGAGAGGTATCGAAAATATGATCAAGCACCACTGAAAACCCCATTTTAGGTTTTACTATTTATTAGGGTCTGGAATTGGGCTCCCGATACGGCATATCGGAGTCATGGATACGCGTATCGGAGGTTTATTAAAGGTAGGGACCACGTTTCGATAGCTTCCAAATATTTTATTACTTTTAAAATTTAAATGGCGTATTGAGTTTCCTTTGGATACGCGTATTGGACTTTAAATCCTTTGGTTGGTCTTTTGTTACAGAGGGGAGTTGGAGAGGGTATAGAAGGAATAATAGAAAAATAAACGGAGGGGTAGGGCAAGTATAAAAATGGAAGCAAAGGAAAAAAAAGAAAAGGGGGGGGGGGGGGGGGGGAAGAAGAAGAAGAGATATATGAAAGGTGTCAAATGAGGAAAAGAAAGGGGGGAGATTAAGAAGGAAAGCAGGGCCACAAAAACGCCGATCATCCTTGATGGCTACAGCGTATAGGATGTCAGAGTCATTAACTTACAAATTCTTCGTTGAAGCTCTAGAATGCGTGTCCATTTTGCTAATCTTCACCGAAAGTACACCTAATGACTGGCAATTCTCCAAATATAAACGATTAATAACAATTCTGCAATAATTATACAAAATGAGTTTCATTACATGATAAATAATGCTATAAAAAGTTACATTATTTTGATTACAATCAGTCATGTACCCATAGCACGCTACAAATAGTTAAGGGGGTGTTTGGGACTGCACAAATGTCGGTTTATTTTAGCTATTTGCTTATGTGCAAACTTAAATTTTTCAAGATGTAATTACTGGATTGAATAACAGGTCACAACTTACAATATGTGACAGTCACATATTTCATACTTTTTTTCCAAATGTGTCACATACGGTAGAAAAAGACCCACCAAAAAACATGCTACTTAACCAAGAGTCCAAAAGTTTTGTACCCAGCTCATGTATAAAATTAGTACCGAAAAATATTGTTACCTAGTCAGTGGGCAAACATTATGGACGGACCACCATAAAGTTTCAAAGTTGTCTCAAAGGTAAATCTGCAATGAACAAAGATAAATGCATACATCAAAATAATGTGAAATGTGCTAATCCATGTGCTTTTTTTTTCCAAATTGCACTTTAAAATTATATATTTGTGATAACAGTGAGGTAATATTGACAAATGCAATAAAGAAAACGTTATTAACCATAAGCTGTATCAGCAACACATTTACGATCTAAAATATGTGTTCTTGATCATTTCACATTATGATTGAATTCAATTGATAAGTAATATAAACATACATAAGCTGTAATAGATATAACAAACATGAAAATGAATTTGCAAGTGTACCAAATACCCTTTTGACTACGGATTCCTGTATTAACCAAATAGGATACTACTCATAAACTGTAAAGTAAATTTGAGCACGTAACATGGTTAACTAAAGACTTAAGTTTTTAATTATTGTTAAGTATCTCACATTTTCTATAAAGTTACATAAAAAATGAGGATAAACATTGAGCGGTCAAGAAGTTATCATAAAAAGCATCAATCTTATCAACATTTAGATGACGGAAATCATCTTCAACACCGAAAAAAAGCACAAATATTTATCTACTAAATGCACTTAAAACATCATGAAAGATTAAAACTTTAACAGCTTACTCATTACATATGAACAACAAACACAAATCCCACAAATAATTAATCATTATTGAATCAATTCAAAAATAACAAAACCATTAAAAAGCACCAAACTTTATCAACATCAATAATTATATAAACTTAACAGAAATTCAGACCTTTATAACCATCATTCAAAAATTTATTTAATGTTTGTGCAAAATATCATTTATCAAACCATCAAGATCTAAAATTACTCAAAGACAGATGAATGTGGTGATTAGCTCTTTCAGTAAAAATAGCATACCTTTGGACCTTCCATCATTAAAATCCATTGTGAGTGACATTCCTATTTGCTCTATTTAACCATGGATTACCAAAATAACAAACTCCAATCCTTGATAGACACAAAAACATCTCACGACATTTTGTACCTAGATCATTTTAAATTAAACCATGTGAATCAAAAACTAAAAAGATTTTAAAACTTACAATCAAATTATGTATCTATAAACAATCTTCAATTCAATCAAATCAGATCAAATCCGCATACAAAAAACAAAACAAGCCATCAATAAACCACCAAAAACAAAACCTCAAACCAAATTAATAACGTTGAATTTTTTTATTTTTGTTGGTGGTGGATTTGATGAATTAGACAAAAAGACGTGTAAAACTAAATCTGTTTATGATTGATTGGATTATCTTGACTTTAGATTTAGATTTAAGTCATTAACACTCATATTAGATGTATTCTTTTTGGTTGTAAATCTTTATAACTCCAGATCCTTCGTATACCTTAAACCGCCTGAACTCATCATATTCATCGCATTGGTTACCAGGAGCAATTAAGCATCTCCATTATGCCATGTTGATTGTACAATTCTCACAGCCCGAGTATAATTAACCTTTTTATCAGTCACTTTAATAAGGAAATTTTTGTACAATTCTCAAAATTTAACGCAAAAACTACTAGCTAATATAACTTGGTGGCATTATAACGATATCACACTACGTCTTAGTAACGAATAATGTCCCACAGTTTGTGAAAAATTCCAGTTTCACAAACATTTTCCAACAAGTGAGCTACTGCTATAAAAGCTTTATATGAGCCAATGGCAATTGAGCGATGGTTGTTTAATCATACGCAAGACATGTGTGGATTTAGGGGGAAAGAAAAGGTGATATGTATCTTGAATATACGAGTAAATTAAGAGCAAGACGTAATTTGAATATTACATGTATTGTATCATCTATAAGCCCTAGAGATGTTTGGTTTCAAATGTTAGTTCAAACTTGAAACACATGTCCATAAGCATTATTTCTAGCTATAAAGTTTATGTTGGGAGCAAATTTAGGTGCCTAAGATTGCCCATGTACACGAATTATGTATGATAAATAACCAAATAGAAAAACAATTGTAGAGAACATAAATATGTTCAGCGTGTCATCCTCAAGAAGTCCTTCAGAGTCTAAAGAAAAGATTTGGCACAACCTGAGGCGGTTCTCAGCGAGTGAAGAAAGGAACAAGATCAGGATGATGGAGTTAGTAAGTGTTGACAAAATAACTTACTAACTCCCTGAAGACTATTACTGAAAGAATACAACCTAAAGTTTGACATTGGCGGGAACTTCCTTAAAGCTAAAAGCAAAGGAAGACATAAAGTACAAGATAGCTAAAAAGGCAAACAGTTAATTTAACTATTTTGCATTTGTACCTTTGATGGAAGCGCCCCAGTGCTTGCACCTCAAGCTTATACTATTCCGCAAAAACAAAGTGAGAAAACGGACAAAAGTAGGTAGCAAGGGGACTTTTGTAGAAGCTTCCAAGCGAAGGTTAATCACCTTTTCTTTTTAATAAGTCACAAGTTGTAAATAACGAGGAAGATCCTACATTCCTAAACAAACAACAAAACCACAGGTATAAGTTGAAGGTTAATCCTCTCATGGAACACACAAGCCAGATGCGTTTGGTACATATATAAGGAAGTTATTTGTCATTCAATCCTGAAAAGTTGATTACCGCCAACAACCGGGTCATAATTCTTATTATTCATATCAATAAAGAGTTTAAAACGTTGAAAAGAAAAAATTGTTTTATTAGATTCTTATCGGTCACGAGTTTAATATAATAGTTATATGTTTATATGATTTAGGGACCTGAATGACACAAATAACGTCACCAATATTATATCATTTAATCCTATCTGATTTGCCACTATTATAAATTATTGCATTATTTGTACTTAAATGCTTTAACGATTGAAACGTAGCAGTAATTCAGGGAGTGTTTTGTGAAGACTAGCAAAAGTGCGCATAATTTCGACTAAACGTGAGACATAATTAAGAATGATAAATTTCTGACTACCTATGCCGTATCCAATCAGAAAATAGATACGGCGTCTCAGCACATGCAACTATCACAAGAAAACGCGTTTGACCAATTCCAATACGGCATCTTTCATTATGTTACCATACGCCGTATCCATGGAAGATAACTATTCCAAAGATCAGTAAATCAAGAAAATTGGGATTGATAACACAGATAAATTGAGAACAGTAGCGCGCACTCCAATGGAATCCAGACCCAATACGCTGTATCGCCCTAGCCAGATACGGCGTATCGAGTACTTTTTCAGACATTATTTAAATAGAGACTCATAAAGAAGTTTTCAGTGTCAATCTCATAATTTCTTATATCCAACACATTGAAGATGAATTTAGAAGAGAATATCACCCACCAAGGTTAAGCATTGATCACGAAATTCCATAGAAGACATCTTGAAATTTTTTACTCTCTTAATCGTTTCGATTTTCATAGTTTTGATTACCCTGTATAAATTACAATGGTGTGGGATAATACCCTCGGTAATAGCCATCTTAAACAAGTTCAATGTTTCTGTTTGTTTTAGAATCGATTTCCT
This sequence comes from Tanacetum coccineum, assembly GCA_026074375.1. Lineage (NCBI taxonomy): Eukaryota > Viridiplantae > Streptophyta > Magnoliopsida > Asterales > Asteraceae > Tanacetum > Tanacetum coccineum. Next base: position 12,995 of record BQNB010133454.1, read on the forward strand.
AATTAATCGTTATTGTTAAATTATGTTTTATCACCATCATACAATGTTTAAGTGTTTGAATGTGCGACTATCATTCAACTGGATCAGTGGAATACGACCAAGTACCCTAGATATCGGTATAGCTCTCCATATCGGATTTATATTACTGGACCCCAATCGGATCACAAATAAACATTCTGTCTTGTCTTTGAATTATGAGCTTAGTTAGACCGGTAGGTGGCCCATTTATGTTTCAGCAATCATGCTCTTAATTAACTGATAAAGATTTGAATAGTAGACTACCAATATATAAAACACCGTCAAACAATAAGTGGGTAAAGTCCCATTAGGCTAGGGTTTTAACAGGATCACCACTGCTTTAATTCCCTAAGATAGATTATAATTAAACTAAAGGATGCTTTATGCGGATGCGTTAATTGTGACAGGATTAATCGTGTCTAGGTCTTAGGATGATGTCCCGCCTAAGTCTTTAAGAAAGAATTTAAAATTGGGCCGCTTCGAGATAATTAAATTATTGCCCTTAAAACAAACAAACCACCTTGAAACTGGATTTAATATGGTTGAACAGTTCCTATCACTTGGCTCCGATCGGCTTTCTATCTTCTAATTTTCTCTATCGATGTTTATTGTCTATTAATTGATATTTGTCTCCACAAACCTGTGCTAGACCTCACAGCTGAAAAAACCCCCATGTCATTAGACAATGTATATAGCATAGGTTTAACCAGTAAATAGACTAATTAAAACTAATTAAAATACTGATTCAATTTAGGATTAATGTTTCACTCTTAGTGTTCGACACCCTACTTACCGTGAAACACCATCTTGACCGGGTACACTGCTCGTTAAAGTGTTGCTTTAGGTTTGTCGGCTAAATATAAATTTAAAACTTGATAATCAAATAATTGACCCTACACGACAGCACATCAGGTTTTTGGCGCCGCTGTCGGGGAGTGAATTAATTAAACCTTATTCTTATTAGTATTTCTAACCATTAATTCTTAGATTTACGTAATCTAATTATTTAATTTTCTGTTTTTATTTATTTGCATTGTGTGTTTAAATTATTTGTTTAAATTCTCGCATTTAATTGTTTTTAATATATTTTGTTCTGACTGATCACCAGAACGCCGTACCACCATCTATGATACGATGTATCAAACTTCTAACCTAAACAGCGTATTGAGTTTTACAGTCTAAACGACATATTTGTTCTTCTAAACAATACGGGGTATTCTATTAATTCAATACGGCGTACTGACATTCAACAGACCTATACGGCGTATTCAAATAAATTGAATACGTCGTATTTGTCAACTGATACAGTACAAACTAAAAGTCCATTTTGTTTTGATTCTACATTTGATTTCTCTCATCAGGACATATCCTACTAATTTATTGTCATTTGTGTATCAGGTAGTGCATGACAAGAAGTTCTACAAAGGAACTACTCTCACCTTTTGAAAACCCAGAACAAAAATTTCGCTCAAGAAGGAGGCTTTTGATACACCAAGTCTCGTAGAATCGAATTCAACCAGAGTTCGATAATATTTTTGACATCGAGGAACAATACAGAAGGAAAGAAGCAAGCGAAACAAAGGATGAAAAAAGTGGAGTAGTACATAAGCAAAAACCCAAGGAGATTACGGGTCGGGTGTTACTGTTGGGAATTATATTTGAGTTGATAAGACAAAACATATGAAAGATGAAGGACTTAAAAGACAAAGGAGAAATTCTTTAAAAGATGGAAGATTACAGAAGATTTCCTAGATGATAATATAAAAGTTAGGAAAGATTTAGTTGTTTCCTAATACTTGTCTTTTAGTAAACCTAATAACTCTAAAAATAAAACGAGATATAGGTCCGCATAGTTTTCTGAGTGTAAAAAAAAAAAAAAAAAAAAAAAAAAAGAACAAAAGGAAGTTAAACACAAAAAGTGTGTGTAGGCGACAAGTCCCTTAAGTGGAACGTGCATCTAGAATTTTATGTGGTATTAAGCCTCAAGGATCTTTGATTCCTTGTTATATTTTGATAACGTGTTAGGTTCTTAATGAAAAACACCTTGTTGAATAACAATGTTCCTATATGTTAATTCCGCTAATACATATTCTATGCTAATGTTATTGTTAATCTAATATAAGATCTAAACAATCTAAAGCTTACAACGATCTTTAGGTTTTACCCAATTGGTATTAGAGCCTGGTGGCTCGTGATCTAGGATCTAAAAGGTGTTTTGGTGTCGCATCTATCAAGAAAAAGAGGTACAAATTTTCTGTCTTGGTTATCATGTCGAATCTGGTGATATTAGGGTTTTTTAGCAACCCTAATTTGATATAACATGAAGTTTGTTCACAATTGTTATTGATTGGTTCATGAAAACAAGATGGTTGCTGATTGTCGTTCTTGGTTACATAATTCCAGAGTTCTTTGGAACTTATTCTATGAAAAGAATCATTAGCAGTTGATGAGAATGATGAATTAGTGACAGAAAAGTGTCGCTAAAAGAGGCGTCGTCTGGATACTTAAAAAAAGTATCCTTAAACAGTTGTTATTATGTTTATACTGCTGCGCTTCCTCGTTTCTATTGTTGTCAATGATGACACACAGTGACAGTTTATTGTTAGTACTGATGTCCTTGGTTAATATTGTTGGTTTGTGATTAGTACTGCTTCTAGTCTATTTTAATACTGCCAGTTATCATGGGTTCGTTAACACTGCTGATAATGGTATTGATGTTTAATTCTTGGTTAAGAGAAGAATTAGCAGGCATCAACATGTTTTAATTGACAAAGAAACAGCAGTTGAATTTTTAGTACTGCTTGATTTAAAGGGAAGAATTAGTACTGCTGGCTATGAAGTTAGTACTGCCAGCTTTATACTTAGTACTGCTTATGGGTACTTAGTACTGTTCTTCATACATTAGTACTGCCAGATGTATGTTTATACTGCCAATGGCAGTTAATACTGCCATCCTTATCTTTAAAGGTTATTGAAAGTTTGTATTGTTGGTTTATTGTTTGTACTGCTAGCTTTGATCGATATTGGACAACACACAGTTTTTGGATCTCGTATAACACACACAAAAGGAAGTTAATATTGTTGTGGTTATTGGTACTTCTAGAGTTAGTAGTTACTAATGTTGGACTTAAACCAAGACTTAATGGCTCGTGTTTTGGATTATTTGTTACAATTGGTTACGAAGAGGATTATTTATCACTTATTTGAAGTTGAAGTCGAATTATTTGGATGCGTGTTCTTATCATATCTTAAACGGCTTACAACGTTTGAAGATAACTTGTTCGTGCTTAGAAACGATGTGACAAAGACTTGACAAATCTAGCAAAGGTGTGCGATTTCTCTTATGGTGCTCAGTGCGTACATTTGCTATCACTTTGGTCTGGTGCCTCATAGAAGATGAGGATAATTTTCAAGAGATTGCGATCTACTTATATTTCATAGATTTGTTTATAAGTTCAAAGTCACATGGATAGTACAAGATATAAGACACAAGTTTAGGTTGTTCTACTTCAGCATCAAATTGGTAATACTTAGTTTTCTTCATCAATAATCATTACATAGAGCCTACATTCAAGAAATGGTTAACATATGGGTTTCAGGGGAAGCTTAATGTTAAAATCATGGTTGTTAAGATCCCGATCCTGATCTTAGGATCTTACGATTTTACGATAATGCAAAGCAAAAACGATCCGGATCTTACATAGGATCTTTGAAAGCTTAAGATCTTATAGGATCCCGATCTTAACCAAAGGATCTTAAGATCTAATCCGATCCGATCTTACTTTTCTCGAATCACAATCTAAAAAACTACAAATTTATGGATCGTGTTTTGTACAATTTAAAAAATAACATGTTAATCTTCTTAAATATTTCATAATCATGATTTATGACAATATTTCTATGAAATATTTATATAATTTTGTGTTTATGATATATAATAATTTTTAGATTTGTATAATATTACAAAGACTATTAAGAAAATGACATTATAGTAGGATCTTAAAATCCTGATCCGATATACGATCTCGATCTTCCAAAAGCGAAAACGATCCTGAGTAAGATCCCGATCTTGAAAACCTTGGTTAAAATGTTTAACCATTTATATGATACATCAAGGTGAAGGTCATTACTACTGCTAGTCATTGTTAATACTGCTAGTTTACACTTTCTATTGCTTGAGTTCATTATTTGTATTAAACTTCATGGAGGGTAATTTGAGTCAAGAGAAAGCTTGGATTAAAAGTCTTGATATATGATGTGTGGCTGTGAAGATCAAAGTTGCATACAATACCCTATTGGATGAAGACAAAAAGGGGAAGATGATTATATGAAGAGCAACTTATAGGTCATGTAGTAGTTTGGCATGGAGAGTTTAACTTAAGGGGGAGATCTTAATTTAAGGGGAAGCAATTACCAGTTTACAAAGGAAGTTTTGTTTCATTCAAGGAGATGATTACATCTCAACTTCAGGGGAAGCTTTGGCTTTATGATGAAATTCGTACACGACTTTGTTTGTTTTGTCATCATCAAATAGGGGAAGATTGTTGGGATTCTTGATTTGATGAGACAAAATAAATAAAAGAATGAAACATAAGGACTAAATCTAGCATATCAGAATTCTACAAGCTGGTGGAGAATTATGAAGATTTGGTCAAAGATTTACAAGATAAAGATAAGAAAGTATTTAAATTAGTCTAATTAGTTTCCTTATCATATTGATTTACTTCCTTTGTAAGTCATGATCTCTCCCTATGTAAAGAGATCATAGGCATAGGTTTTAAAGATAACAGAGTCGACTAATGAGAGTCGAATAGTAAAAGGTGTGTGTGTGTACACCATAGTTAGATAGTTAGTTGGTGTAGCCCCAAGATTGTGTTTGGGGTAAGAGGAAAACGTATGAATAATAAAACCTTGTTAAACATCATTGTTATTATTGTTATTATTTCGCTGCATATTGTTAATCTTTAATGTTTATAATCCTAGATGAGATGTAACCCATCTCGAGCTTAGAGTCTATCAGATTCTTTAGACTTCTCAATTGGTATCAGAGCCATAGGGGCTCTTGATCTAGGATCTACAAGGTGTTTTTGGTGTCGTGTTTTTGAAGAAAAGAAGTAGAGTAAAATTGGTGCAGTTAGGGGTTTGTACCAACCCTAAATCTGTTAACAGGAAGATCAGATTGACGACATCAAGATGGCGTATGAATTACTTGTGCATAATGAGGTCGTGTGATTGGCTGAAACCCTAATTCGCGTTGATATTACTAGCTGCCATGGATGATACAAATATGGAAAGGTTTGTATTACTTGTTTATTCGTTAATACTACCATCATAACAGTTTGTACTGCTAGAAGATGCTTAGTACTGCTCTTGTACAACATTACTACTGCCAATGGTGACTTTGTACTGCTTGGTATATGGTTAATACTGCCACAATAGAAACTTAGTACT
>BQNB010133455.1:386-18463 GCA_026074375.1 Tanacetum coccineum
ATATATATATATACATATATATATATATATATATATATATATATATATATAAGCATGCAAGTTTATCTAAGCATGCATCAACACAGTAATCAACAAGATTAATGTGTAAGACTATATGACATTTAAACATTAATTGTCATACATTAAACTAACATAGTATAGGTGAACAATTAACACGTAAGTCATGTAAAATGACGCATACAAAACATGTTAATTTAATTGCAATCGTCATGTAAAACATGTTAGCATTTAGCATTTAGGAGCATGTGTTATTTAGATAAACTAAGAGATATTTTATCTAAATTGCTAGAAAAATACAAACGCCTATACAATAGACATGCATTCAATAGCTTAAGCAAATAGACGTCGAGCATCTAGATAAATATGAAGGCATATAATTGCATTACATGGGAGCAAGTTATCATCATGAAACTTCAAGGCACATATGTGAGATGCATGTAGTCAAGATTGACTAAGGAGAAACCTAATTTCTAGTTGCTTAGTGTGCACTCCTAATGAAATACAAAGTCTATCGATGTAGACTATTATTAGGCATATTTAGGAGGAGTCATTTAGTCAAATTAGAGAATGAATATGAGACTATCATTAGAGGTGCTCAATTCAGGCTAAACACGACCATTTTTACGGGTTGTACCACAAACCCAACTTCACTCTTGGAAGCAATTTAACCGTTAGGTCAATATGAATTTCTAGTGCAATAGATTCTCCAGTAGTCATTTTCATGTTGGACAAAATAAAATTCCTATATTTGCCTAATGAAGTATAACAAAGATAAAATTTGTATTATCTTTTCATAGAGGGCCTAACATGACTCAACTAACATGCTTTAATTCTGGTTCACATAATCCTAATCAAGATGTGTGGAATTCTAAGGTTAAATGATAGAGCAAGTAAGTTGTTGTAGGTATAAGAGAGAATGAGTCATCTAGAACCTAGGAGTATGCTTAAGATTGACAATGTGTAATGCTCTATAATTAGAGTGTTCAAAGAATGCACCTTTGCATGTCTTTTATGACAGAAATCTAATTAAGGTTATTTACCTTAATAGATCTTGTGAATGTTTATTTGTATAGATAATGATGATTTACTAAAGGTTAGTTACATGTATGTTGAACATTTTAAGCAAAAGATTCACAAGAGGTGATTTTAAATCTAATGCCATAGGGCCGATTTACCTAAACCGAAGATGAATATAAGACGAAGGATCCATCGATCCGTGGAGGTGCCAAATTTGGGCAAGGATCATTTTCCCACTATTTGGGAGATGGTGTTGAAATTAGGTTATTAGGAGAAGCTTATATAAGTTATAAGGGTTCTTGGTTTGAGTTTTCGGAAATGACATCCAAGACTTGCTTATCAAGTTGGAGTACTTATGAGTTTCTCGATGGAAATTCATAAGTCGTCAATCCTACTTAGAGTGTGTTAAGTTTAGCATGTATAATTTGACCATAGCTAATAACACAACATTTGAACACTTTAGACTCAATGAAACATCTTCATTGCAAGTGTGAATTGCAATTTGATGACTAATATTGTTGTCTTGCAATCGACTTCGTGATTTCATGTAATAACCAAGGATGGTTAAACATGTAGACACAGGAAAATATCTATGGTCATTTGATTGATATTTCCATGATCTAGATAAATCCTAATCTCGATTTCATGTTCATATTCCAAATTTGTAATTGGATTGAATAGTGAGATTGATTATCGTTTGAATAATAATCATCTTCATATTCGAAATCCTCTTACAATCACTTATTGAAAGAAAGCACGATATTGGTTTGAGGAATATGTTCATATATTCCTAATCCTAACCTTAGATGGTTAAAGGGTTCTCATTTGGTGAAGAAGAAATATTATGCTTATTTGGTAAAGTAAGAGAAAGTTTTGATGAGAAGAGAATTTAAGTTTTTGAGTTGTGCTTTTGAATTGTTTGAGCAAAGTTACATATGTTGTGCATTTGCTCATGTTTGGCTTTTCGGAGATGACGACTTTACCAATTGCATTGCAAGGTAAATTACTTGAATATTTCGGATGAAACATTCAAGTCGCCAATCCTACTTCATTGTGTATTTTATGCATATATTTGCCAAATATTTGGAGAACAACTATTGGACAAGTAGACTCAATATGACATCATTTACACAAGTGTGAGTTATGATCCGATGCATATTCTTATCGTCTTGAAAAGGATGTCGTTATTTTCATATCAATCGAGTGTGATTGAGTATGTAGGTTTAAGATAATATCTCTTGTTATATTTTGATATAATCTTAAAGCTAGACAAATAAGAATCCGATTTCTTGTCCATACTCGAAAACTTGTCAATTAGATTCGATAATAATATCAATCATAGTTTGAATAATGAGTTGATATATATTCGAAATCTTTCTTGACCCTCACGAACACTCTTTTAAAAGAAGACAAATAAAGATTTTCATAGTGTGTTCCATTAATCCTAAGACTAGTTGTAAGTGTGAGGTTGATGAATAATGACAAGTTGATTTCTTACTTCAAGATTGTCATATATTTTGCTTGTGTGAAAAACTATATGTTGTTATGCATAGTATGCATAGTTTTTGACATTTTATTAGTATGTAAATGATTTTCCTAACCATTTTTATACAACACGCATCTTTTGTAAAATACTATATGTTTATAAAAAGAATATAATTATGTGTGTGTGTTAGAACAATGTAAGCACAAGCAAAGTTTAAAAATACATTTCCTTTTACTTAATTACTAATGTATTAATATAATCTTTTATTTTGTTTAACCAACCCAAGGTTAAACAATGCAAGATGATGAAAAGATTTAGACATTTTGTTAGAAGAGAGTTAATGTGTTGGAAATATTTTAGTGACGGGTTTAACATATGATCTTAGGATATTATTTTTCCACACACTTGACAAACTATTGAACTCTCAATCCTAAATGGGTTACTACACTCAAAATGATCTACAAGATGTTTATGTAACACTTGTAAATATAGTGATCTATGCCTATATGCAATGCACAAACAATTTTACAACTTAACGCAAGAAATCTAGCATAATTCCTATTAGACATAATCCGGAAAACTATTAACAAATAAATGGTGCACATAGCATATGTGTTTAGATATATAAGTAGCTCAATTATAGGTAGCAATGCTCACTTAATAATATCTATTAACAAAATTAAGATACAAGTTAATACACATAAGCATTTAGCATGCACATAAAGATATTCGTCGTCGTTTTGTGTATTAATACAAAGATGTATACTTAGCTTGATTTTATTTGAAAATAAAATAGTTCCTCCCCATTTCAAAAATTAATTAAGATCAATATTTTGGAAAGATAAATGTACCATTTTTCAAAGATACATTGACTAGAAATGTAAAAAATAAACTACAAGTTTTACGTCAAAACGAAACATAAAGTTTTGACCACTATGTAGTATTTTGCATTTCTGACTAACTTAAATTTGGAATGATGACTTGGAAGTATTTTTAAATGAAACTAGACTCAATTATCTTCGAAATGGCGGGTGGCACGACTTCTACGGACTTACGGTTGATTTTATATGATTTTTCAAAGTTTGCCAGAATTTGCTGAAACAGACAGACGGCCCCCATAAAGGTGACGGCCCCCAGATATATTAGGGGGCCGCCCAGACATTTATGGGACCGCCACCAGTGACCCAAAAATACGTTTTTCGTATAAAATCATTTGGTAACTTAATGTAGGGACGTAGGACTTCAGGGAGTTGTTCCAGCACATAAAACACGTGTTTTAGACATCATTTTTACTCCTAGGACTTACAAAGACGTATTTTACACTTCCAAGCTTTTTTGAGAATATTTTTAGTCAAGCTAGTATACGAGGTATATTTAACAACAAAACTAATACGAATCAAGCAACAAAACACTTTTCATATTTAATCCCCCTTAATAGGTAATTTGATACATGGATCGTACTCTATTTTAAAAACCATTTGTTTTGAAAACTAGAGCGACGTGGCTCCTGATACCAATTGTGGAAATCGTAGAGGGGGGAGGGGTGAATACGTTTCCTTTAAAAACTTTAAATCTTTTGTATCAATTACCCGATCAAGTTTGACTCAATATAAGAAGTGTCGATAATAGATTTACAATAGCTAACACATATTCTACCAATATAACCATACTCGCAATATTTAGCACAAAGATCTACACAACTTTAACTAACAAGATATACACAATCATTCACACAATCATGAGCACAATGCAAGTATAAAAGTAAAGCGGTAAATGTAAAGGAATAAGTAAAGCGAAAGGTAAAAGAAAATGCAAACCGACACGGTGATTTATAGTGGTTCGGTCACGAAGCTCCTCTTCGCCCTACTCCACTCCTCGAGTATCCAACTCGAGAGTTACTTCACTAATCAACAAGCTCCCTTTCGGCGGAGAAAACCTTATACCAAAACTTACATTATTTTCCGACACTAAGCTAGATGTCGAGTCCTTCTTCGGGTACAACCAAACCCGTTATGTTTTGTGGCCAACATAACAAACCTTGTGTTTTATGGCCTAAACACATAAACCGCGTTGCTTACAATATTTTCTGACACTAAGCTAAATGTCGAGTCCTAATCTTAGCTAGAACCAATCTACCACTTCGCAAATGTATTTTGTGGCCTAAAATACTAACCAACATACAAACACCACATCCGGATTTATACACTATCTGGATCTACACAAATACACAAGAGTTACAATATAGAAATCAAATATACTCTAAGTCATACAAGTGATCAAATGTAATCACTTCTATGCAACCCACCCAATCTACTACATCATCTACAAGTAATCAAGGATGATCACTTTCATGTAGAGACATTCTATACCTCACTAAATACCCTATGGTATTAGTGGAACTAAGAGTAACCATGATCAAAGCCTTGTGCTAGATCCATGATTAAAGATGAAGAAAGAAAATCATATGTATATGTGTGTTGGTGCCTGTTGGGAATTAAAAGTCCTCTTAATACTGTTAAATATTAATGCTACTAGTCAATGATAAAAGAGAAGTTTCAACTAAAGACATTAATGTCCCATATATATATGGGGGCCACCCTAGGCACTAAGGGGGCGCCCCTAGACTGACGCTCTGATTTTTGTCTTTCTGTGGAGAAGGTTTATTGGCTGGCTGTATTCAGTTTTGGGCGGCTGGGGGGGCGGGGAAACTGAAATTTCAAAATTTGGAATTTTAAATAAAAACATTATTTTTGTTTTTTTATTTAGCAAAAATATTTTGTGGTATTTTGGTAAAAATATGTTGTTATAAATGTGATGGTATTAATAAGAAAAGAAATATTTTCTTGATCAAATCATGTTTAATGATTTGTTTGTACATAGCATATGTTATTTACGTCGGGTGTTGTAAACCAATGTTCGTCTTGATGCATAATTGAGAACGTCGAGAGATGAGGAATGTGGATGTATGCATTGATTTTTTGTGATTACGAGTAAGTGATCCAACTTTTCGTTTTCGTATTACAAGTTACTTGTTATGTCATCACTAAAACCTTAAAGAGTCATATAGATTAAAATAACGTAATATTTGCACTAAAACAATGTACTAAATGGTACAATGGTTTAAGCGAAATGTGAGTTGTCCATGTGAAGATAAGTTAGGAATGTTTAAGTGATTGAACGTTTAAGCTGTTAAGGTTTTATAAAGAAGAAGTATGACGTGCTGGTGATCAAGTGTGAAAATAAAGGAATGATTTGGGTTGCTAAATCACTGTGCATTAAAGAGTGAAAAGAATGAGCAAGAGTGATTATGAATGAGTGAGGGCTGTGTTATGCAAATGTTTGTAGGTTGTGTAGAAGAAAATTGTTTTACATTTGTTGGGGTAAGAAAGATTAAGCAAATGATTAAGGAGTGTGGAAATGAGAAGTGATATAGAAGAGTGGTATAGAAGTGGTGTATGGAGGAATGTGGGAGTTTGTAAAAAACATGTTTTATATGTAGGAAGTGACAAAATCCAAAGCATAATCAACTTCCAAGTACCACAAACTCAATTAGTCATTTAGACTTTAATCCATGATAATCAACAATGGATGTGATCACTAATCATCTTGATGCAAACAAGCTAAGTGCTTTGCATCATAAGTAAAGCATATAGCATAACGGGAAAAGATGCATTTACGCAAAGTGACATTTGACTTAGTTTGACCAATATGGGAGTAAGACCCATTACGTGATTAGGATGAACGTAAATCCCGATTAAGGTCAAATGAATGCTTTTGTTTGATGGTATGTTGAAAGTATGCTCATACTAGGTTTAGAAAGAAGTTTCAGCCTTGGCTAGAGGCGTTTAAAAAAGATATTGAGTTGGCATTTTGTTGAAAAACAAGAGGAATTTTTTTTGCTCCTCTCTAAGTCTGAACCTCATTTGGAGTGTTCCCAAATGCTCAAATATCATATACATGCCTTTATTGAAGTTTCCACATGTGTCGGGTAAGAGGAAAGCCGACGTTGCAAAATCTGTAAAAATAGACTTCGCGAGTGGCGTTGGCCACACACTGACACGTGCCTAGCGCGCCAGTTTCACAAATCCGTTTTTCTAGACCTTGGCTATCGTTTGTTATTTTACTTTTTGTGAACGTTTTTTTGTTATCATTAAAATATAAAGGAGATCCTATTCACTGTTGCACCAACAATCTCCCCCTTTTTGATGATAACAAATAAAATTTCAAGAGCAAATAAAACATAGTGAAGATGAAGACCCCCATTGATGTAGCTTGCGTCTTGATCTTGGCCTTGTAACTTGGTGAAGCTTGAACGTTGTCTTCACTGAAGCTTGAACATTGTCTTCACCCAATGAGCATTATGTGGCTTTTCTACTCCCATTTAAGCTATAGCTCTTTGCTTATGTAATTGCTATCTATGCTAGTCTTCTCCTTGATCCGTAAGCTTCTTGCTCTTTGCTTTCCTTCTCCCCTTTTTGTCAAATTAAAAAGGCATGATCTTGGTCTTGTATTTATAAGGTAGATATCTTTATAGAGGTAGAAAGTAGGTATCATGACACGTGCTCCCCCTAAATTGTTGCTCCCCCTTGTTCCAAGGTGGGGATCCATAGGTCAAGAGCATTACCTTTGAGGTGTTTTTTGCTACAACTAGCAACAAGAAAACACAAAACAACACAAGCAACAAACATATACACATGTTTAAGTCTAACATGGATTAGTTTACCATTTGGAAGCTTGAAAACATAGATTAGTATATTTATAAATCCAATTAACTTTGTTGAGCATAGTAGAGGAAATAAACACACAAACAAAACACATATTATTGAATCACACATAGGTTTAACATAAGTTCAATAATTGGAGTTACAACCATATTGAATATTCCTCAAGCATCTTTTTCCTTAAAGTTATCCTTAGATCCTTCCTTACCGATGTTGTTCTCAACAACATAACTCATATTGGTAGCGACGGCTAGCAAGAGTTTTATTGCATCATTGAATTACATGAACATTGACATATTTTCCTCTCTATAATCCTTGATTGAATTGATCATATAAATTGTGTTTTCACAACATATAGAGTAACCGCTCAATGTGATTTGGGCTTAAGGGATTCTTATCTTTTCCTAAATTTCATCTTCCTCAGTCTCTTTTAGAAGAGAGGGTGGACACTTGGTGTTATCAATTCTAGTCCTAATTTCCTCATTTGGTGTTTGAGGAATAATCATGTCATCACCATTATCTTCTTCGTCATTGAAATACATTTCCACATTTGATGTAAGTGAATCATTGCTTAAGGTATCAAAGATTTGATTATTGAGCACATTGTCCGGAGACCCTAATGGGTTGTCAAGAAGCACCATTCTTTCACTATAATATAATTATATTGATACTTAATGGATGATATATATAATTATAATACTTTGTGGGTGCGCTAGGGATCAAGTGTTAAGTAGTTATTTCTTCTCGGACAATTAATACATTTTTCATGTATTGTTCATAAAAAGTAATTATGAGGAGAAGGAATTTTCACCACTTTGAGAAGAGACAACAAGCTTCTCACAAGACACTAGCAATTTTTAGAAGAGGTTCCTGCATTACGTCTTTTATTTTTTTGGAAATAAGGTTCTTTCATTAGATTTGATTTGTCTTGTGTTTTGATGTTCAAGTAATGCAAGAAGAACTCTTATAAGCAATGATAAAGACAAGTTTAGTAAGAAGGATATGTTGTCAAACCTTGAATTTTTGAGTAAAAGTGCAACTTTTTTCTTTTTCTCCTTCCCAATTTCTTTTGCTTAAGATCTTGAGTTAGTTAGGTGTGTGTGTTTTAAATCTTTGATGTTCAAATTAATCATGATTATGTTGATTAAGTTTGTTGGATAAACAAATTATATTATGGATAGTAGATCTATTTTATGACACAGGTACACTTAATATTCTAGATTGGAGATTGTGCTTAGTTGTTGTTTAGTTGAGATTGGATGATTAAGTTACACATATTTAGTTCCTGCAATTTTTAATGCATGTACCAGTATTTCTCTAGACATGCATGATATTTCCATTATAGTTATTTGTGTAGAGATCCTTAATCACCATTTTGGATTTCCAAAAATGATAACTGTCCCCGATTTGATGATGACAAAAAGGGGAAGAAGATTTGATGATTTGCAACTTGTAGATCCTTGGTAGCTTAAGGGGAAGTTTTCATTCGTATATTAACTCTGTGCTATGGGAAGTTCCGTGCTTATTTGGTTTTGATTATACAATAAGGGGAAGATTGTTGGGAATTATATTTGTGTTGATAAGACAAAACAGAATGAACTGATGGAACCAAAAATATGGACCAAAGTCGTCATTGTGGGGATTCTACAAGATGTAGAAAGAAAAAAAGGAATTTGGTCCAAAAAGGATAAAGGATGAGGATAAGATTTGGTCAAACTCTATAATATATTTTAAATCTTTTAAATAGTTTCCATGTAAAGCCTTGACTCCTTATGCTATAAAAGGAGGTCTAGGCATATTGTTTTAGTATCCAGAAAAGTGTGTGTTCTCAATGAGAGTCGACTAAAACAAAATGTGTTGATTGAAGACATTAATGATGATTGAAGACTTTATGTTGATTAAAGACATTAATGATGATTGAAGACATTAATGATGATTGAAGACATTAATGATGATTGAAGACTTTATGATTGAAAACATTAATGTTGAGTTATTATGTTGATGAAGAGTTACAACAAGATGGAAGAACACATTAATGCTAATAGTTAGTTACATGGTTTATTAGGAAATGCATTAATGTGTATTAAATATATTGAATGGTTTGACTAGGAATTATGGAAACCATTAATAGTATTGATGTAGAATAATATAGAAAGTATTAATAGTCTTTGTAACCTACTTGGACTCCTTAACCTATAAAAGGAGGCCGTAGGGTTTAGAGAAAATCATCACTTCCAATATCATTCACACCTCAACATTAGTTATCATAGTTAGTAATTTGTAACCCTTAAAGCAGATTAATTGAAATCAAAGTTTAGTATTCATTGTTCTTCTTAATACTATTGTGTAGATTCCGCATATACAATAAGTATTCATAGTCAGTGTTTCTTTATAGTCAATCTGTATTTATACAAGTTGGCTATCACCCTTAGCAGGCTGCAAAGATCTGTTCAGTTTGGGACTCACAGTGCCGTGAGATATCATCAAGAGAGGAGGGGGAAGAAATCCTTGGCTTATATAGAGAAGTCTTGCCTTGGAGAGGTCCCTTTTGTCCAAAATGTCGACCAGAATAGTGTATTTAAGAAAAACATTAAATTATGCAAACGAATTAAGCACACAATAATACAAGCATACAATTAAATACATATTACAAATTTTTATACAGAATAACAAGATTAACACTTATCTAAATTACACAAATCCTAGGGTTAATATTTAATCAAATGTTTTAAAAACAATATATCAAATAAAAAATCAAGATTAATTTCACATCATCCGGCATGATGTCTAAAACTTGATGCGATGTCCCCCATTTTATGTATGGTATATTAATATGATTCAAGTTTTAAATTTATATTTGGCCGACAAACCAAAAACAAAACACTTTAAAAAACCGGGCAGAGTACCCGATCGATAGTCAGTTTCGGAGTAAGTTAGGGTTCGAACACGTTGAGCGAGTTAAATCTATCAAATTAATTAATACTTTGGTTATCTAGTCCTAAAATAATTCTATTCTTATTCAAAACCTATGATAAACCTAAGTCATCTAATATCTAAGTCTAATGGGATAAAGGGTTTTCAGCCTGAGAGACTGGCACGGTTTTATTGGTGTCCTATAATCATTTAAAGGCACTTTTAACGCCACACAGATAAATAACAAAGATCAAAGTGCGGTCGAACCTTAATAAAAAACTGTAATACCATTAATAAAGCCATTAGAATGTTGGTTTGTTTATTTTAGTCAATGATTTCTTCTTCTCGAGTGCATATCATTCGTAAACTTAGGCGTTACATCTCCTAAGTACCTATACAACAATAATTCGTCATACAATTAAGAGCATCTGCTTAAACATCCAATTTGGCTGATTTATAAATATCTTAGGGATTAAAGCAATGTGAACATGTTAAACCCTATCGCATAGAGACCTTGACTCACTCCAACCGCTTAATGACAATTTATACACTAGTAGTCTACTTGTCCAACTATCCAATGGAATCCGAACGTTACTTGTTGAATCATCTAGGTCACGTGCTAGTCAACATGATCAATAAACCATTGGCAATATCCAATTAACTATTAAGCCCGTAGCGTAATCCTAGACACATAAATAAGAAGGTACAAAAAATAGTGTACACTCCTATCAAAATGAAAATCATACACAAATGGAGAGCTATCCTTGACACACGATTCTGCATGGTCCGCTTTAACAAGCTCCAGTTGCAATGATAGTCATCTACAACAATGCTTAAACAAGTATAAATTGATAAACAATAAACAAGCACTCCAACGAGCAGTCAAGAAAATCGAGATAAACAAATACCAAACAATTAGATCTTCTATAATAATGTTCTAATCCCCCGAAAGGTATTAAGCCTTCAAACTTCCTCATAAAAACAAGAGCAAATATATTATTTTAGCAAGTAAACTACCCAAGTTAATAAAAAAACCAAAAAACAGAAGCTATAACTAAAGTATAAGAATTACACGTTGTCTCCAAAGGAATAGATAACATTGGCTCGACCTCTTCTCGCTCTTTTTCTCTTTTTGAAGAATCGACTTTGTAGTATTAGTATCCGAGAATATGATTTAGCACACTTAAAACTCGTTTTTGAGTTTTCTATTTATAAGGTCTGGAAGTCGGTTGGATACGGCGTATCCAAGAGTTGGATACGGCGTATTGGGGATTTCTTAGAGTAGGAACCACGCTTGATATCTTCCAGAATATTATATTGATTCTATATCTTGAATACGGCGTATTGATTCTCTCTGGATACGGCGTATTGATCTTTATTTCTCTGTGGTCTTTAGTGAGTGCAGGCACATATATGTCGTATTTTCCTTGATGGATACAGCGTATTGGTCTTCAGAATAGTAATCTTCAAAATATCTTCATCTAAGATCTAGAATGCTCGCCTTTTGCTAACTTTCACCAATTACTCCATAATTACTGCAATTCTCAAATATAAACGATTAAGTAACAATTCTTTGCAATAACTATACAAAATGGGTTAATAGACGTTATTTGATTTCATCAACCTTCATACGCGAAAAATAGGGCAGGTTGCAACCCCCTATCCAAAAATAAACATTTGTTCAATCATGCTAACAAAAAGCAAGAACTCACAGGCCACACCTGAGCCCAATGCAAATACCAAACATTCATAAACGGGTCAACAATTGATCGCCGTTCAAAAAAGTCACGGGTACAAACCACCCGAATAGTTGAAAACAAAGCCTACACGGGCAAATTTCAAGGAGCCTTCGAAGATCGAAGTGATCGAGGCTTGATTGACAATAACTGCTCCACAGAAGCATAAGGATTCAAAGTAAACTCAGAAAAGAAGGGGTAGGAAGCATTGGCCATATCTTTTCCGACTCGATCATACTCATCTTTCAAAGATGTTATCGAGTAGCCGCCTGGCACTTCTCAGAAGAAAAGGATCCTTCAACTTGGCTACTTCTTCGAATGTCGTGCATCTACCATGAATTAAAGGGTGACACTAACTAGCCTAACAATCAGGAAACAACCCATCTCATCACTATGAACAAGTTTCATTGATGCGTCAGGAACAACTTTTGATACTACGGTAGCCTTATCCTGCCTCAAGCTATTAATCTCCTGCAACACTTGGATTTTAGAAGCCTTGAGTCTCTCCCTTTTGGGCTCGAGACCTTTGACTTTGGTGTGAAGAAGGGATAGAGTCAGCCGTAATTAGCCCATTTCCTCTCTTCAAGTAGCATCCTGCCATACTCATTGTGAATACCATTCACCTGGCCCTGTAAAGTTCTCAATTTTCTAACGCATGTCCAGAAACAAGAGGATTTTTATCTAAATCTTAAAGGGCTTCATGCCATTTCTTTTTAAGCTCAGCATAGGCCTTATCCCCTCCTCGACGTTTCTCTCTCGAATGATGTCATCGCAGGATGCCCCTGGCTTTATGCAATGCAGAAAATGAGCTCCCGATCCTAACTGTTCAACCATATTTCTAGAAACAACTTGACGCATGTATGCTCATCATGGATATCGCAGAGCTGTATTAAGCTAATTAACCCCTCAAATAATGCTGCTTCTAAGAGGGAGGAGGACATAGCAACAACCAGTGCCCAATTTGTGGCATCCTTCAATTCCCCAGTAGAAGTGAAACCTGATAAAACAACAAGAAAGAAAAGGAAAGACATTAGTAAAATGGTCAAACGAAGGTTACAAATACCTATACACTAGGTCAAATTTCCAAGTAAAACAGACACTAATCAACGATCAAGAGGATTGATGCATCGCAGCAACTTACTCGTCTGAACAGGAGCTCCTTCAAGCCTCGGTGAAAACCCTCTCGAAAGAACAACAATCAATTTCCTTTCCCCGCGAGCTTTCACTCAGGGAGAGAAGAATGGGGGAAGATCATGGAGGTAACTCATCATCAGAAGAAGTGTTATTGGAATCAATGATATTATCAGCAACATTTGCAGGGAGCACAACAGATATGGGCTCCGCATCAATGATAGGAGTTTCGTTGTTCACAGACTTCACAGAGAAAGAACCTTGATTGTCATCGAAGCCTCCCTCGAGAAGGAAGTTGAACTTGCCATCAACTCCTTGGATCATAAATGCACGCTAAATATATTTCTTAAAAAACACAAAAACAATAATCGACATAAGTTACAAGACAACGTAGTCAAGTCATCACATTACGTAACAAACAACCCGTACCCTAGTCCACATGATAGATGAATAGCCCTTTTATGGCTATTTTCCCCATGAGTTCATTAGACCTGCAAGATACAGAATGGGTCCGTAAAGGTCCGAACGACACAAGGATACGTGAAGATTTAGGTATACAAAGGGTCAATTTGAGGTTGAACAGGATTCTTATCTTTAAAGGATTTTTTTTTCCAACTTATTATCTTCAAGAAGAAGTTCCAGGTTTTGAGGGATTATATTGGTTCTCTATATAGAAGAAACTACCTTTCCAATTCTCAAGATGAGTTACGGGTTTTATCAAGGCTTTGGGCACATCAACACCACCTCTATTTGAAAGGTTTAGCCAGTCACCAGCGCGACCAAGGTTTAGGAAAGACCGAAGGAGGTCGACGAAAGTATTCGCCACTCCAAACAGCCGTAAGCCCTTGCGGCAAAAGTTGTCAGCTTTATCATACCGAAGGGATTAAAGCGTGATATGTGTACTTTGAAGTAGTCCAACACATCGCATATGAATAAAGGAATAGGGAGTCTTAAGTTGGAAAGGGAGAAGTGATGAGTATACAGACCAACAAAACCTAAAGGGGCATCGTAAATGGTCTCATACATTTTGGGAAGAATAACCCTGATATGCCGAGGAATATTATAATCGCAATGGAATTGATCAAGTTGTTCTTTTGATAAGGTGCGCGTTTGGGTAGAAATGACGAATTTAGAATCCATGAAAGAACAAGAAAAGAAGAAATTACCTTATGAAAGGATGACTTATAAGCGGAATTGAAGAGGGTAATGGGAGGCAGTAATATTTAAAGTCGTGGTAGCAGTTTATTTAATGACGAAGGGTGAATCAAATCGAGTCGTACGCGTGTCCATGAAGGTTGAAATTTTTTTGAAATTTAAATTTAATTCTGAAGTAATACGCGCACATTTCTCAAGGAAGACTTTTCTTAACTAACTCCTCGTAAAGCGGAGAGTGGCATTTAATGCAAACAGCACTTGTGCTTGGACATTTAATATGGCCTTGGAGTAATTTTCTGATTGAGTCAAAAGCAATGCATCCATAGATGCATACATGACATTCGACTGGGGGCTTGATGACGTACTCTCCCTCTCTAGTTCGAAGGTCTCCCATTCGAGCTCGAATAGGATCCTCTCTCTAATTACATTATAAGATCTTCGAATAGTTTTGAGTGGCGTAAAATCATCTTCGGGATGATTACCAGTATGGGAATCCGCCACGCGAAGGATTACACCCTTCGCGGGAGGTATTCGACGAAACTATGGCAAAGGTCTGGCTAAGTCAAAACTCACATTCTCCCTCTTTGCCAAGGCTTTCCCGCCAAGGTAGAGATCGTGGTATACAGTTCTTGCAATCACCCCTTAAATTGTGGGACACTCCCACGTTCATCGGTTTTTGTGTTAGGCCTCGTTCATCCTATTTTCACACCTTTAAATAGATGGTCAGGTCTCCAGGTATGACCAACACTTTTCATACACACTCATTTTACCTTACTTTACTCTACAAAGCACATACTTACTCTTACGCCGGAGGTGATTCGCATGGACACCCCCTGCACTTCACTTAACGTAGTGTTCCCATTTGTGTTGACACAGGTTATCCAAGACTTGGCAACCCAACAACCATCGCAAGAACTCTTCGATCTCTTTGAAGCCTGATCGTGCCCATATTTGCACAATCAATCAGGATGGTCGAATCGAGGTAATAAAGACCCCATAATAGTCTCCTAAAAGGACACTAGACACGAAAGTTCTTGGAAACCCGGGTTGGTGAAAAACTATAAGATCTCAATAAATATAC
This sequence comes from Tanacetum coccineum, assembly GCA_026074375.1. Taxonomy (NCBI): domain Eukaryota; kingdom Viridiplantae; phylum Streptophyta; class Magnoliopsida; order Asterales; family Asteraceae; genus Tanacetum; species Tanacetum coccineum. The sequence goes on from BQNB010133455.1 coordinate 15,648, forward strand.
ATGTTATAATATAATGTCCAGTAATGTGTGGAATCGAAAAGTATTGAATCGACGTCGATAGTACTATTATATATGACAATGGGCATGGTAATGATTATATAAATAAATAAGATAGCGCTATAATTAAGGTAAGGATCATGAAAGCATACCTGCACGAAGTGCAAATGTATAAATAAGTTACCAAAATATATAAAGACGCAAAGAACTAATGAAATATTGAATTATCTTTTAACGAGACATGGTTACTGGGACTTGAAGTCCATATATAAGAATATGTAAAACTTATTGATATGCATCGTTCTTTATGAGAAAGCGAAATTAAATTACACATACGTTACAAGTGATGGCACACATATATTTTCTCAAAGACTTGGAAATGATCATGCAGATACATGTTCACATGTGGTGGATCCAATAACGTATTTTAATATTGTATAAGTCTGGCAATGTGACAAATAATTAATATGCGTCTAAAAGATATATGAGTAGAGCTTATGTGATGTTGAGATTTCATTACAACATATAAAATGCATGGAGCATGCTAGTGATTTTTAATGCTTAAAGCATATGACAAAAATTATCGGGAACATTATGCAATCAAATTGAATAAGTCCTTGTATGGGTTAAAACAATCTGGAGGGCATGTGGTACAATCGCCCTAGCGAGTATTTGTTGAAAGAAGACTACAAAAATGATTCTATTTGCGCATGCATTTTCTGAATATGAGTACGTAATAAAAAAGTATATGTTGATTACTTAAATATAATTGGAACTCCTGGGGAGCTTCCAAAGGCGATGGAATGATTAAAGAAGTGTTCGAGAAGAAAGGTCTCGGAAAAACAAAGTGTTGCCTTGGATTGCAAATTGAACATCTTGATAATGGAGTTCTAGTCCACCAAGAAGCATACACGAAAAAGGTTTAGAAAAAGTTTAATATGGATAAATCACATTCACTAAGCAATCCAATAGCGGTGAGGTCACTTGATGTAGAAAAATACCTTTTTTGACCTTTGAAAGATGATGAAGACTTTCTTGATCCCGAAGTACCTTATTTAAGTGACATATGATCATTGATGTTTCTCGTTAGTCATACATGACTGGATATATCATTTTCTTTTAATTTATTAGCAAGATATAGCTCATGTCCCACGAGGAGGCATTAGAATGAGATCAAGCAAATATCGATATCTTCAAGGTACAAAAAATGGGCTTATATTTTACTAACTCATCCAAAACAAATGTAGTTGGCTATGCAGATGCTGGATATAGGTCTGACCTTCACATTGGTCGGTATCAAATGGGTTATGTATTCACACATGGCAATACTGCAATTTCATGGCTTTTTGTAAAGCAATCAAACGCATCCACTTCATCTAAATAATGCAGAAATTTTGGCAATCCACGAAGCATGCCAAGAATGTGTTTAGTCAAAAAATATTATACTACATATAGGCGAATCTTGTGGTGTTTATGCTGGAAATGAGGGACCGAAAATTTTACATGAGGATAATGCGGCATGCATTGCTCAACTAAAGGAATGGTTTATTAAAGGTGACAGAACCAAACGCATTTCACCGAAGTTTTTTTTACTCATGACTCGCAAAAGAATGGTGATATTATTGTCCAAAAGATTCGTTTAAGTGACAATCTAGCAGATTTATTTACCAAGGCACTCCCTAGATCAACATTCAAGAAATTGGTATATGGCATCAGAATGCGGCGATTCAGTGAGCTCAAGTGAAGTGATCATGAAGGGGAAAATACGCACTGCACTCTTTTTCCCTTAGCTATGATTTTTCTCCCACTGGGTTTTTTTCTAGCAAGGTTTTTAATGAGGCTGTATCCAAAACGTATTTATTATAATTTGAATGATGTACAATCAAGCGGGAATGTTATGAATATTTATTAGTAATGATTGTACACATTTATACCTCTAACTAGTAACCTACACATTTATGATTGGTTTTGTAACCTCTACCATTATTATTAGTCTTGTAACTCCCTATATTGTACTTAATACCAGTGTTGCAAAAATCGGCCTAGGCGGCCGATTAATCGGCGCCTAGGCGCGAATCGGCCACTAAGCGCCCTGATTTTTACTAATCAGCCTAAAAAATCGGTCTGGTAAAAATCGGTCAAAAATCGGTCAAAAATCGAATTAATCGATCAAAATCGGGTCAAAATCGGAAAAAATCGGGAAAAATCAGAAAAAATCAGATTAATCGGTCAAAAATCGGATCACTTGAAGTATTTGAAGTTTTGAACTTTGAAATACCATGCTTATCTTATACATATTAATATATTATATCTAAAATTATAATTTTATATATAAAAAATCCAATCCGATTAATCCCCGCATAACCGATTAATCGCTAGGCGCTACCCGACCGCTCTGGGAGCGCCTAGCGATTTTTGCAACCTTACATCTTGTTATTACCACTAGTTGTGCTAACAAAGGCTGAGTGAGATGGAGCTACACTGTGATTTGATTTATAGCTTGAGCCTCCTTTGATATCAATCTCAAGAGACTTAAGCTTGTTGTAAAGGTCATCAAAGTTTAGATAGTCTAGACCACCCTTTGCTTTAAGAGTGATAGCTACCTATGACCAAGAGGAAGGCAAGGCTCTAAGGAATTTGATATTACAATCTTCATTGTCTAGTTTTGCTTGAAGTTGATTGAGTTGACTCAATATTTTCTGAAACCTGTTATATCCCTTATGCAGACCTTCATCTTCGGAGACCCTAAACTCTTGAAATTCTTGCTTCAGCATGGACTTCCTCATCTTCTTGGATTCTTCATTACCTCCAAATCTGGC
>BQNB010133456.1:0-5000 GCA_026074375.1 Tanacetum coccineum
GAATCCAAAGTACTTGTCCACAGCAACTAGCAGTAGCCACATATTCAGCTTCAGTTGTAGAGGTGGTAACCACAGTTTGCTTCTTACACTGCCATGATATCAACCTATTTCCCAAAAACTGACAACCTGCAGTTGTAAACTTCCTATCTTGAGTTGCTCCAGCATAGTCACTATTATTATAAGCAACTAGTTCAAATGGAGAATCCCTAGAATACCAAAGGCCTAATGTTGGTTTTCCTTTTAGATATCTAAAAATTCTCTTGATTGCTAAGAGATGGGATGTCTTTGGTGTAACTTAGAATTTGGCACATGTACATACTGCAAACATAATATATTGCCTAGATTTTGTGAGATACATCAAAGACCCAATCATAGAACTATAGGGATGTACATCAACATCATCAGCATCTCCATCTTTGACTAAAGGCTTTTTCAAATCAACTGGAGTAGAAGCAGACTTCACATCTATGTAGTTGAATTTCTTCAAAATCTCAGCTACATATTTATCCTGACTGATAAATATTCCATCTTCCTTCTGTGTTACTTGTAATCCTAAGAAGAAAGTAAATTCTCCTATAGAACTCATCTGAAACTTATCCTTTATAAGCTTCTGAAATGCAGTACACAGCTCCTTGTTTGTAGAGCCAAAGATAATGTCATCAACATAGACCTGTACAAGCAAAATTTCTCCTTTTTGCTTCTTAATAAATAATGTCTGATCTATCTTCCCTCTTTTAAACCCATTGCCCAACAGATAGTTAGCCAAGGTTTCATACCATGCTCTTGGAGCTTAATGCAACCTATAAAGTACCTTAACCACCTTGTAAACTTTGTCTGGATGGTCAGGATCTTTAAATCTTGGTGGTTGAGTAACATAAACCTCTTCCTCAATGGTTCCATATAAGAATGCACTCTTCACATCCATTTGATATACCAGAAAACCCATAAATGAAGCATAGGCTAAAAATAATCTTATTGCCTCAATTCTTGCCATAGGAGCAAAAACTTCTTCATAGTCTATACCTTTTTCTTGTCTATGACCCTGTGTAACCAACCTTGATTTATTCCTAATCACAATCCCTCTTTTATTTTTCTTGTTTCTGAAGACCCATTTTATTCTAATGGCCATCTCCCATTAGGCAAATCCACAAGTTTCCAAACCTGTTGGAGCTTGAATTTTAGTAGTTCTTCCTGCATTGCTTCTACCCAAGATGAATCAAATAGAGCTTTAGCAATGCTTGTGGGTTCAATCTATGATAAGAAACAAGCATATAAACAAGTATTTACGGTATCATGTATTTTTTGTTCATATACAGCACTGAGAAACCCTTGTTTAGAAGTAGATTTTGTCATTCTTCTTGTCTGAATAGTGGACTTCACATCACCAATCACATTTTTAATTGGGTGATCTTTATGGATTCTTGTATTAGGAGTGGTTGGAACTGTATAGGAATTAGTGATGTTCCCCAAATCAACTTCTGGTTCATCTTCATCACTAAAGAACTCAACATGAGTGGTCTCAAGTGTATGACTAGCTCTTAATTTGAACATGTCTTTAGGGCTATCTAGTTCATATAAACTAGCAATATTCACTGATGGATCAACAGTATTAAGTTTAAAACGACCAGTATTAACTTCAGGACTGGCAGTATTAACATGTTGTCCAACAGCATTAACTTCCTTTGGACTGCTATCATATTCAGACTTATCTTTTTCATCACTCTCATTATGTAGACCATCTTCAACCTGCTTTTGATCATCAGCAGCAAAGTTTGGTTCACTATTACCAACATCTTTGGAAGGTGATTCAAAGTATGAAGCATCTTTCCAAATTGGCATCACAATGCAATCTTGACTGATTTCTTCTTTCTGAGTAGATGTACCTGCATTAAGTTCTCCTTGTGTACCTGCAGATTCATTTGAGATTATACCTACAGCTACTGGTACATAATTCATAGATTGGGTTAGAGAATCAATATCAAACAGCCACTTTGGACCATTCCCTTCTATCATAGGCTTATTCTCTAAAAACCCAATATGCAAGTTTTCTTCTACCCTCCTAGTTCTTGTGTTGTATACCCTAAAAGCTTTACTACTGAGGAATGTCCAACAAAGAAACCTTCATCACTTTTGCCATCAAACTTGCCTAAATTGTCTAAAGTATTAAGAATGGTAACATGACATCCAAATGGTCTCATAAAGCTTAGAGCTGGTTTAAAACCTCTAAAAAGTTCATAAGGTGTCTTGTTATGAGGCTTGACTACTAAGACCCTATTCTGTACATAGCAAGCAGTACTAACTGCTTCAGCCTAAAATGTGGTAGGTAACTTAGAGTCAGCTAACATGGTTCTAGCAGCCTCAATTAGTGTCCTATTCCTCCTCTCAGCCACACCATTTTGCTGAGGAGTCCTGGCTACACTGTATTCCCTCTTAATACCTTTTTCTCTGCAAAAATCATCCATAACTTTATTCTTAAATTCTGTTCCATTATCACTCCTGATTATTTTCACTTTCTTATCCACTAGGTTTTCTATTACTTTGATAAAGTTCTTAAGGATCTCACTGGTTTCATCCTTAGATGTTAAAAAGAAAACCCATGTAAATCTACTATAATCATCAGTGACTACTAAGCAATACTTCTTATGCATCAAGCTACTCACAAAGGTTGGACCAAACAAATCCATATGTAGCATAAAACAAAAGGCTCTAGTAACAGGATTTAAACTTTGGACTTAAAGAAGTTCTTGTGTTGCTTCCCTTTAAGACAAGCAACACAGGTTTGGTCATTTTCAAAATGTTTTGTAGGCAATCCTCTTACTAGATTATCCTTGACTAGCTTATTTATGTTTTTAAAATTAATATGACCAAGTCTTCTGTGCCAAAGCATTGATTCATCTAATGTAGCCTTTGCAACAAGACAAGTCAAACTTTCTTTAGGAACAATGTTCTTCATATCAAAACTGTACATATTGTCTTTTCTAGGAACTTTAAGAAGTATCTGATTTTCATCAGGCAACTTAAAATTTGGAGACAAGACAAGACATTCAGTATCTTATAAAAGGATATAGTTCATTTGTCATACATCTATGAGACACTAAAAAGATTGAATTTTAACTCATTGACCAAATTAACATCATCAAAATCAAGATTAGCAGTCTTAAGATTACCTAAAACCTGAAATTTTACCACAATATTGCACCTCCCTCCAAATGTAACCTAACCTCTCCAAACTGCTTTAAAATCAGAGAGATAAGCTATATGTTACCATCATGTGCTTTGAGCATCCACTGTCCAACAAATCCTTTATCATCAGTGAGGCTATGCCCTGCACAAAAGAATAAAGAAATTTAGATTCTTTTGGACGCCAAGCCATCCCTGACTTGGATTTGCCCATGTATCAAGGTAGTTATATCTGTTAAAAGTGATTGATGCACTATTATGTTTGATAGTCTCCAACCCAACATGCTAAAGCTTAACAACGATTGAATCCATTTGCCCCTGTAGCATTAACTGATGTTCTATTTGAACCTAGCATATTAATTACTCCTAGCCTAACAGTATTAATAGTGTGTTACAGTATGACCTAGCAGTATTAACTATTCTAGGCCTAACATTTATTAACCTTATGATTAAAATGCCTATTAGTTAATGCTGGTTTCTTATAAAAGGGGCCTTTGGACAGTAGATTGTGCTGATTTGAAAAAAATGAGTTTTTTGTCTAGCACAAGCACTGTTGGATTTGGGTGAGCATTATAAACAGAACTAGCGTACTAAGAGTTTTTTTAGGCACTGTTCTCAGCAAACTACTCCTTGGAGTCATATTTTTGTAGGTTCTATGGTTTGTGAGGTCATTTGGCATAATATAAATTATCCACCTATTTGTAATTGTTCCTACTTACCACCTTTTTCTTTTGATGGTAAGTACAATTTTTCTACACATGTTTAAAGCTCCCACAATTAAAACAAGCCTTGTTATACATCACAAATTCACTACCTAGTTGATTGGACTTTGACCAATCCATTTCTAGGGTGATTCCCTCTAGCCTTTGTGATCTATACATCTCTGCATACCTAACTGACTTTTAACTGGTTTTTCTATTGTACATCAAATAGGAATAACAGTTTCTTTCAGGCTTAGTCATAGACTCATCTTGTTCCTCATCATCTGACACCCAATCCTCAATAATTGGAGCATCATTATTCTTCCTAACTTTCTTAGGTTCTACTTCACTAACATTCTTACTAGTGTTAGACCCACAACCTTCAACAAAGCTACTTTTTACCTGTGATTCTTGTTCTTTTACCAAAGACTTTGTCAGAATTTTCCTAGAATTAACTGATTCCTTTTCACAAACAACATTAGACTCTTTCTTACTATTCTCAAGACCATAGCCTTTGAATTCAGGCTCTTTGAATTCATCAAGACCAGAATAAGACAGATCTAGTTTGTTAGGTCTATTATAAATTAAAGGATGAGGTGGAGGAACTGCACTATATCCCAAACCCTTTTTACTTTTGTCAGTTATCTGACTTTCTAACAACTGATCTAAGTCTTTTGAGGCCTTATCAAATTTCTCAATTTTAAATTCAATGCCATCTTTTTCTTGCTTAACTTTTTCAAACTCTGTTTTAAGCATATTAATTTCATATTGTTTGATTCCTACTTCTCTTTTAAGGACAACAACTTCTTCACTAAAAAGAACCTCATTCTTCCTATATGTGACAAGTTGTGCTTCAACAGTATCTAGTCCTCTGTATAAGGTAGCTGCCAGTCAATTTAGTTGATGTTGTGTTAGCAAGCATATCATCATATTGTTTCTTAAAGATTTCATAGTTGATTCAGACAATTATTTAGAGCAAGTTTTTTATTAAAAAGCAAGTTTTTTATTAGTGTATACCTCTTAGTCTGAAAATGCCATTAGAGTCATGTTTGTCTGAACTTGTTCTTCTGCCATGTCACTCCAATCAAAACTTACACCATCAATAGCCAACATTGCGTT
>BQNB010133456.1:7500-18463 GCA_026074375.1 Tanacetum coccineum
GGGTATATATATACCTTTTCCACTTTGGAAAAGGTACACACACAAAAGTTGATTTCATTTATAATATTTCAATTATCTCCTTTCTCTCTCAACTCTCTCTCTTCTTTCTCTCTCTAGAAATCTTCCCACTCTCTCTTTTCTTAATCTAGATTCGTGTGGTATATGAAGTGAAAGTGTTATCGGGATCCTACAAATCTTTTCTAAACATAAACGTAATATTCTAAATAAACACAAGTATATCTTGTACATAATATCTCAACACTTAATCTCACCCTTAATCTTTTCTCCAAACCAATATTATCTTCATTAACTCCGTCTTTATCCTCTTGACAGTCAGAAAGTCCTCAAAACAGTCGTAATCTTTCCACAGCCAGCACTGAGCAGCGGTAAACTATCACTTAAAGGAGTTACGTTGTAGTGCTCAGTGTCACACGAAGATGTCGATGTGGATAAATTCAAGAGGTGATGTGTTTTTAGAGATTTGATCAGCACAAATTCTCTACACCGTTCTTCAATCTACAATAGTGCAAGCTTAAGTAACAAATTTGGGAGATTTTACTTCAGTATCAAGTTTGGTATATCAAGTGTACTTCATCAGTAATCATTACATAGAGCCTACAGAATTGAAGATTCAAGAAATGGTTAACATATGGGTTTCAGGGGAAGCTTAATGTTAAAATGTTTAACCATTTATATGCTACATCGAGGTGAAGGTTTTTACTACTGCTAGCCTTTGTTACTACTGCTAGTGTAAGTTTCTACTGCTCAAGTTCATTTTTCTTAAGGTGCGTAATGGAGGGCAATTTGGGTCATTGGAATACTTGGATTAGAAGTGTAATATTGGTTCGTAGTTGTGAAGATCAAAGTTGCATACTTTAGTCTCCTATTTGATATTGACAAAAAGGGGAAGAAGATTTGATGATTTGCAACTTGTGGATCCTTGGTGGAATTGCATAGCTTAAGGGGAAGTTTTCATTCGTATATTAACTTCAGGGGAAGTTTGTGCTTATTTGGTTTTGTCATTATCAACTAGGGGAAGATTGTTGGGAATTATATTTGAGTTGATAAGACAAAACAAGAATGAAACAAGAAGGACTTAAAAGACAAAGGAGGAATTCTTCAAAAGATGTAAGATTTCAGAAGATCTCCTTAAAGAAGGAAACAAGAACAACATTGATGACTTGCTTAAAAGGATAAAGACAAGTTATTAATGCTATTAATTGTTGATAGGAAAGAATTAATGTTGATTAATGCTATTTAATAGTTTCCTAATTGTATTATGTTTCCTTTGTAAGTCATGATCTCTCCCTATATAAAGAGATCATAGACATAGGTTTTATGCATCCAGAAAAGTGTGTGTACACAAAGTGTAGAAGATGTAGACGTCTAGAGTGTTGGTGTAGCCTCAAGGTAATCAAGGTTTTCCTTGATCCCTTTAAGTTATTGATGTAACCGTTCTGAGTTGATCGTCTAGAATTGGGATTGAAGGAAACGTAAGTATAATACCTTGTTGAATATCTTTGTTCTTATTCCGCTTTGTTTTTATAACTTATGAACATTGATATTATCCTAGATAAAGGTCTAAACAACCTGAGCTTAAACGATCTAACGATCTTTTTGGTTTCCACAATAACCATAATGAGAATCGTTCCCACATAATGCACATGAGTATGTCTGGGGCTGTGGAGGATGGTTGAAAAAGTTTGGAATCATTTGAAATATTTGATTTGGATCATAAACCGAATGAATTTCCAGCACCTGAATCGCATATCGAAACAAAATCAACTCAAAGAATATTTCCACACCACTCGCAAGTACACCCTCGACAAAGTAAACCATCTAACGGACCTCCACACCCAAAACAACCACGTTGGTTGAACGAAGACATAAGAATTAAAGAAATAAGAGGATAAAGAAGATAAGAATTAAACGAAATAAGAGGATAAAGGAGAATATTTTTATATTTTTATAAAGATAATAAAAATAAAAATATTTTTGAAATTTTTTAATATTTATAAAAGAAAAGGAAAAATAAAAATAAAATAAGAAGAAAAATATTTTTGGATTTTTATATTTTTAATAAGTACGAAAATAAACTTTCCGAAGAAAGGATCTTCAAGGCACTAACTTTAAACACCACGTGAAAATTGTACAACTCTCCCCGACAGCGGCGCCAAAAACTGATTCGTCGCGAACGACTAGTCGAGTAATATAATATAGTAATCACATCGGATAAAAAATTACTTTAGAAAAAGTAATGATTGATCCTCCGGATGTCGTGTCCCAACGAGAGATGAATTTGAAATTCACGAAAATGTTTCCAATATAATGCTTGAATATCTTTTAATTTTTGGTTTTGATAAAACTAATGATAAAGATAAACTATTTTAATAATAACTATATAATACTAAATAATAAGCAAACTAATAATATGAAGATATAAAAAGAAACATGCTTGTCAAGTAAAAGTAAATAGATTCTTACGTGTGAAATTTTAGATCTTAATGATGAATTAATATCCGTTTAATAAATTGCTTTCTCAAAACGTTGGCTTAATATTGAAAACAACTTTTTAACAAATTATTAATTACTAGTTTGATGCCTATTTAATCTTACGGCTTTTGCCCGTTCGACTAAATAAAACTTTAAACTAAATAATTTTTACAAATTATTAATCACTAGTCACTTATTAAATTTCACACTTAATTCACTATTTACCAACTTACTTAACAAGCATATAACAAAGCTACTCGCTAATATGCATACCTACGCTAAAAAGCAACAAATAAAACAACAATAATAATAATGAATAAGCTAAACATAATGAAATAAAATAGATAAAGAAAAGGGATTAGAAGTCACCGAATCGAAAATTACGGATAGAATGAACTCGAAAACATACTCCAACCAATACATAGTTCTACAAACTCATATACCCATACTCTCGTTAGTAGCTTTATAATCACCTCTTCGATCGCCACAAACTATTTTACTCTAGTTACTTAATAAAGGGATTTAAAAATAAGAACTCGAAAAAAGAAAAAAATAAAGTTTGCTAGAAAAAAAATGGTTTATTGATTGAAAAGAAACAAAACGTAAAACGACATGTCAAGTTTATAAATAAACATATGACTCTTTTAATGATGATGACACATAATGCATAAAAATCAATTACGGAAAGAAAAGAAAAAACGAAAACATCGAATCGGAAACAATCTTTAACAGATCTAGTGGTTCATTACACATTAATCCTCTACTGTAACATTTGATAGAAAAAAATAATAAAGAAATTACCTACTCTAATTCTAAACTATCTACTCTAAAAAAATAAAATGTGAAAAAAATGAAAAGATAAGTTATAAATTGATCCCACGTCTGCTGCTACCCTCACCTTTTATATCTTTAAGCTGCGTTAATTGTAACCAGTAAGACCAGATTTTGAAATTGGGCTTTACTTTGTTTTGGGCTTAGTCATATGTTTTCAATTTTGGACCAAGTAGATTGAATCTGGGCCAACGATCATGCATTACTAAAGCTGCTGGGCTGCTGCTATTCTTGGGCTAGGCTTGCAAAAAAGTGGGTTGGCCTGACCCATTAAGTGGTTTACGGGCTGGCCTAATAAGATCCGAGAGCACCGTTAGACTCGTTTTCTCACGCTCTTTCCATTCCCATGCTCGGTTTGGTCTGCTTTGCCTTTGTTTTTGTTCTTTTTATTGAATATTCGTACCTGCAAGACACAAATCACAAAATACACATATACAATGCATTTTATGTCATTTTTGTTCATTATTGGTCTTTTTAGCACGTTTTATTATGTAAAAGGTATGTGATTTAAGCACATACTAGTGTTACTCCTGGAATTAAATCGATTTGGAATTCTACTTGGCGAAATGGAGGAAGACCAGGTAGATCTTCAGGAAAAACTTTCAAAAATTCTCTAACTACTGGTATATCTTCTAGTTGTTTTTTGTCTGACTTCTTCTCCATTACATGGGCTATGAAAACTTGATATCCCCTAGATATATATCTTTTAGTTTTAATACAAGATATGAGGCTTAGTCGGGTTTTACTTTGATCACCTCGTATGATCAAAGTTTCACCGTCGATTAGGATGTGGACGACTTTCTCGTCACAGATAATTCTAGCATGATACTTGGATAACCAATCCATACCAATGACGACGTCGAAACTACCAAGTTTAATCGGCATGAGATCAGTTTCGAAAGGTTGGTTTAACAAGATCAGGGTGCAACTCTAGATAACGATATTAATGCCTACTAGGTTTCCATTGGCCATTTCAATGTCGTAGGTAGTATCTAGTGTAATTGATAGGATATTAAGCTTAGAAGCAAGAGATATGGATACAAAACTTTTATCTGCTCCTGAATCAAATAATACTTTAGCTAGATGTTGGTTACATTCTAGTCTTGGTGAGCGTTCTTATCCCTCAGCAAGTATGCTCTTCCATGGGCATTGTTGTTTGCTTTTGGGCACTGGTTTCTGTAATGCCCTTTTTCTCCACAGGCATGACAAGTTATGGATATTGGTTGCAGGTTGCTTCTAGTGGCTGGCCCTTTGTTTCTGCAGTTCCTGGTCAGATGACCCACCTTGTTGCAAGTCTGACACTTGACAGTGCAAGGTCCTGTGTGATGCAGGGTACATTTCTTACACAGGGGAAAGCTTCCAGTATACCTACTGTTTTCAGTTGGGGTGACAGCATAAGCCCTGAAGGTTTCTTGTCTTCTATTCTGCTGTTGGTGGTGATCATTGTTGCGGTTGTTATTACGGTTATTCTGGTAGTTGTTGTTGTTGGTGAAGGTTCTTCTATCATCAAACTTTCGTTTGTGATCATTGGTTCCTTGCACAGAATTGTGCTTTGTTACTTGATCCATTAACCTTTGGGTTATGGTAATGGCTTCCTCCAAAGTTTGAGGCTTTGAAGCGGTAACATTTCCTTCAATACTTCTGGGTAATCCCCCGATGAAGACTTCCATGAGTTTCTCAGAATTTGGCACCATAGTTGGGCATAAGACTGCCAATTCCTGGAATCTTCTAACGTAAGTCTTGAGATCATTCCCTTTTACAGTCAGATTGTAAAATTCATCTTCCATTTTCTTGACCTCAGTTCGGGGACAATACTTCTTTATTAAGAGCTTTTTAAATTCAGACCAGGTGATCTTGTAGGCTTCCTCTATTCCAATAGGCTGGGCGAATGAATTCCACCAGGACAAAGCTTCTTCAGTTAGAGTACCAGTAGCAAATTTCACTTTGCAGTCCTCGGTACAGTTGCTACGGGAAAATACCGATTTAGTTCGTTCCAAACTAACAGCTGGATGGAGGAACAGCAGCCTTTCCGTACCTTTGAAATAGAAAGGTTGGCAGTTCATAAACTCTTTGTAGCTACACATTCTTGCTACAGGAGCTTCTCTTGGCTTAGGATTTCTATTTGTATTTTCAGCATTTGCCATGTTAGCAGCTTGTGCTTCTAGGGTTGCGACAACACTATCAACAACTAGTTTCCTGATGGTGGCCTGATTCATGGCTGGTGCTGCAGATGTTGATGTTCTCTTGGGAGCCATTCTATCAACATTTACAAGACAACATAGAATAAGAATTCATATAATGATAGTCATATTACAAGTCATCGTATAAAAATCAAAAAATTGCAAGACATTTTTTTTTTTTTTTTTTTTTTGTTTTTTAAATTAGTGATATTAAATTCATTTGACATATCAATGTATAGATTCTTATTTTGATACAAGTTCTAATAAGAATTACACATTCTTTAATATTATATTGTAGGATATAACAAAAAAATTTAGAATTGACATTCTAACAAGCATTTAACTTATTAGGTTTCTCGGAGACTGGATTACTTTCAAATGGTTTCATACTGCGACCACTTAGATAATTCATCAAAGAATAGTCTGCTGGTGATGTAGGTGAAATCATTACATGGTGCATATGATTCCACCTAATGGTATTCATGATAAAGGTTCAAGAAAAACCGAATGGTAAGAGAACCATGGTAATCCCGGATAAAGATATGAATCATCATACTATAGAATATAGGATAGACAACCATGACATATATAAATCGGTATCATAAACAACGAAGTATAATGGAATCACCATTGTATTAAGTTATAAACAACTTGTCTTACATATTTTACATAGTCAAAATTTGACAAGTGTCATTATTTATGGCACACATCCAGTGGTTGGATTCTAACAAAGTGGTAAATGATAAGATCTATTCCCTATAGTGTGAGGTCCTCCCTTGGGGTTCTTGAGCTTTTGAATTTTGGTCAGAAGATTCTTCATATCTAATCGGTGGCGAATCTGGATATCCTCGATGAGTATCTCCAAAGTAGAAGTCCTAACATGACCAAGAACAATCTCGTCATCATGCCTTATTTTCTCTCTCTGAAATCCAGCAATCTGAGCACGGGCTTCATGAAGTTCGGTTTCTAGTTGATCAAAATCTTGTTGTATGATTACTCGACCGTTACCAAGACCTTCTACCTTATCTTCTATGTGCTCAATGCGCTTAAGAGGGAGCTCATCTAAGTGATTCAGAATAGTCTTAATTTGTTCCTCATGGTACTCCAGAGGTGTCTTATGAGAACTTTCTCCAATCTTGAATACTTGAGGTAGAGCAGAAGTAGAGGAGGATGATCGGGAACAGGCTCGTTTCTTAGGTGGTAAAATCTCCTTGGGAAGAAAGAAATCTCAGGAATTAAACATTGATGATAGTGGTAACACTGGAGATTGAGGTAAAACAGTTAGTGGAACAGTAGGAGCTTGTGGTAGTGGAATAGATGATTCATTACTAGTAGCATTATATGCTTGCATGACCTTCTTATATGGATCATCGTGGAAAGGTGAGATGGCTAGCGAGGCCAAACGATATTTAGATAAACCATCTAAAGGATCAGAGAAGTGTTTCCCGGTGAGGCTGGGGAATAGTCCGGTGAAGCCGGAGTATAGTCAGAGTGTTTGTAGAGGAAAAGGCATCCTCAATATCGACATCAGATGGGACGATAATAGGGTAGATATAGTCAGAAGTGTTTGAAGACATAATTCTGTAACAACCCATGGAAATAACCTAGTTATTTATATTTAATATAATAGTTATGTATCTTTACATACTATTCGAGAAATGCAGTGGCATGGAGGACTTTCTTGGACTGAAAAAGAGTAGTTATAGTTTAGGTTATAACCTTGTTCTCTATAACCGTGGCTCTTGATACCAATCTGTAACACCCCTATATTTGACATATAGCAGCGGAAGCTAATCTAGGGTATTACTTCATGAATCATAGTCACAATAATAGAAAACGACTCAAAAGAGACGTTTTTAAAAGATAAGTTATCATTCATTATTCATCAGAGTTTTTACAAAAGAGGTCCTAAAATACATTTCAAAACATAAAGTTGAATGATAACAGGTTTGGACGTCCTCATGTCCAATGCCACTCCGTGCCATAGATTGCTCAATTACCTGAGATAAACATGCTAAAATGGTCAACACAACGGTTGAGTGAAATTCATAGTGTTTGTAATGAAATGTTTGAATACAAGTCATCATAAGTGGTAATAATTGCAACGAATACAATTATCAAAGACAAATTATATAGCCCTATGCTCATGCAAACAACCATTAACATCCGAAGTCAATTTAACGACTTGAAGGAACAACTGTCCTTAAGGAAAGGTAAATTGCCAATGTATCCTTTTGTTCTCAAAATAAGTGCATTTGGTTACTGATTCACCCTTTTTAAATACTATCAATATATATATATAGAAAATACGTAATAATAAGGAATAATCAATAATAGTATAGTATAGTATTTCCGTCGGGTTCTAAATAAACGCTTTTAACCAAAGCAATTATCAAAAACCTTTCGGGTCGTTTCCTCGGCGAGAGGTGAATGGAAATTCAAGGGAATGTTGGAAATCGAGCTTGAATGTCATAAAAGTTTTGGAATTGGTTTCTAAATCTACTAAAAGGGAAAGCATGTAAAAAAGAAGCTAAACTTTTGGTTTTAAACTATTTTTAAACTAATATTAATTCTAAGATTAAAAACTACAATATTATACTAAAATTGATTCAAAAAAAATAAAAGACGAAAATACTTGCGAAGTGACTTATAAATGTTTCATTAAGTGTGGCTTAGGTTTAACGAATTAAAAAGTGCGGGTTTAGGTCTAATGAATTAAAATCCTTAAAGATAACAAGTTTAAAGAAATTAAATGACAAATAAAGTAAATGCTTTTTTAATAATAAATGACAAGTAATTAAATTGCATTAAAAGTAAATGACGATATTTAAATTGGAAAAATCTAATGACTATTAATTTTTTAAACCTTTTTAAACCCGCACTTAAATTCCAAATCACTAATCACTTAGCAAACACAAGTAAATCTACTCACTAAGCATAACAAAATTCAATTTATCAAACATAAAATAAATCTACACTAAGCATGGCAAAAATTCAAATAGGCAAACATAATATGAAACAATAAAATAAAACTATGCTAAATATTGAAAAAGGGATTAGAAAATGGAACCGAATTTGAGACCCGCAAGTAAACGAATACCACCCGATTTATTTAACTAAAACAACTAATCAAAGTCGGTCTAGCTAAATAAACCCTTAAGCTCCACGCCTCATGCGTAGACCGGTACCAAAAATTACAAAACATAAAACAAACTGTTAAAGTAAAACAAATTATACTTCACTTGTAATTTTAAAATTCTGTTTTGACAAATTCACGGTCCCAATTTCAAACTAAAAAAAAACTTAAGAAACCATATGAGGCCCCGTTCTAATTTTCTAAAAATAACTAGCCTAATCTAAATTCCGTAGTCTAACAGAGCAAAATAAAGCCCAAAATGAAATTCTATCAACTAAATACACGAGGCCTTATTTGCATTCCCAGGCTCAATTCTTTAAACTTCAAACTAGTTCTTAATTAATAAGCACAAATTAAACTATTTCTAATCTCGCAAAATAGGTCCACATGAATTAGCCTCAAGTTTAGTCCACGCAACAGGATCTCAATCGAATAAGCTAGTGCATATAGACCTACGAGAATAGCTTTTCCCAAATGATAATAGAACTAGATAAGCAAAAATCAATGATAATAAGCTAAAAGAGAAATAAGCTATAACGAGATCTACACTAAGATATCTAAAAAAAACTAAATGCAAACTAACATATTCATTCAACGAGTCGAATAAGCAAACTAAATCAGTAACAAGGTTTTAAAATAAACTATAAGCACATTAAGAACTTAAATTCTAAAGCAATAAGCTACGAAAATGAGAACTAAGCTCTATAAGCTCAAAAAAAGTCGATCTAGCAAAATAAGCTCTTTGAAAACTAATTTTATCAGAAAAGATGAGCTCCTAAAAACTCAAATATGAATTAAGTACATCAATAAGCTAGATCGAACTTATTAGAGCTTATTATTTCAAAAAAGTGTTTTAAAAGCTAATGAAAATGAGCCGAAAGAGCTTTGTGAGCTTTTAGAAGTCACTTTCTAAGCTTTTAAAAGCTTTTGAAAATAATAAGTCACGAGAATAAGTTCGAAAAGTAGCTTAATGAATAAGCTAAACGAAAACAACTAGAATCGAGCAAAAAAAAATTAAGCAAACCAAGATCTTCAATAAGCTTCGAACAATTTTTATTACATCATATTAATAAGCTTGAGACAAGAGATGAGTACAATAAGCATTAAAAATGGAAATAAGCAATTACATTTATGAAATAAGCTAATGTGGTATATCCTTTATCATAACAAGGGTTCGATTCTTGGATCGGGCCAGTTTTAGAGAGAGAAACACTAGAGAGAGAATAGTTTAGAGAGAGAGAGTGTTTCTTTGTAAATGTTTATTTGTCTAACTTCATTTCATCATCAATTGCCAATGATTGGTTGTTTTTGTGCTCACCCACGGGGGGAAAATAAGAGTATGTATTAAATTTGGGGGTGAGATGACTTGGTGCCAGCTTTTCTTGTACGCAAATATATCACTGAGTAGAATGAAATGAATTTGTATCTCATGCACTCCACGTGGCTTTATTGTACTCGTCCTTCCCAAAGTAGTGCATAGGCACGTGATTGACTTGAATTAATTAAGGGGCACGTGATGTGTAGCTTCTCATTTCCTTCTTACTTTCAATTCAAACTTTCACTAGATTCCATTTGATGTACACGTGAGGCAGTAGCAACATCACAATTCATTATTAGTTCATTTTGTGATATTTTGGGCTTTAACTTGGGCTTATGTTTATCTGGGATGGCGCGGCAATTAAGTAGGTTATGGGCTGGCCCAATGATATCCGAGGGCACCGTTGGACTTGTTTTCTCGCACTCTTTTCGATCTCGTGCTCGGCTTTGTTCGGTTTCGTCTTTATTTTTGTCTTTTTCTTGATATCCGTACCTACACATACACAAACACAAAAACAAACATATATTTGCAATTTCTAATATGTTTTTGGTCTTTTGGGTTCGCTTTACAAGGTAAAAAGTATGTATAAAATAGCGAATACCAAATTCCCTCATACTAAAGTATTGTCGTGTCCTCACGCAATGTAATAAATACGCGCTTAAAACAAAAAATTCAAATCCCCTCAAACTAATCACTTTGAAAAGTAGCAAAGTGCTCATCTAAAAGAATTAAGAAATCAAAAGTTAAGAAACGCCCCGTTTTTCCATTTTCAATTTTTTTTTTTACTTTTTTTTTAACTACCTAGGATCATAGAACAAGCAAAATAAATTTATCGTCCCCAACTTTCACCTTTCCATACTAAGCTTAAAAACAAGATCATTGTCAATTTACAAGTCATGACATTAACACTACTCATAAATACTAACTGTGTACTTACTTTTCCTCCCTTATTTCCTAATTTTGTATCTCAAAATTTTATTTAAGTCATATACCCGAAGGCTCTTT
>BQNB010133457.1:0-13837 GCA_026074375.1 Tanacetum coccineum
CACAATAAATCTCCTCACATACAAACCTTGGTCCTCATATCTCGCATACGTCTTGTCTCAAATTCATAGACGATTCTTCTTACTCCTAAATGTTTCTTCTTTCTTCTAGTAGTCGTTTCACTTCTGATAGTCTTTATACTTCTAAAAGTTTTTTCTCACTTCTAAATGTTCCTTTTCACTTCTAATAAGTCTCCTCATCTCTAACGTTTCTTCTCACTTCTAATAGTCTTTTTACTATTAGAATTCCTCCTATATCCCTTGACAACTTAATTATTTCATCCGAAATAATTTACGAAATGCAAATGCCACTCCTTCGTAAAACTTTCACTTTCTAAAAAGTGAAGAACATAAAGAAGATATTAAATCTTCAAGTGTTATTGAGTCACCACATTGTTGAGTCTCTCATTATTATTCCACCATGAAAGAACTACCACCTCATTTCACATCCCACTTTGTTCCTCAACATTGTCAACCAACAAAACACCAAACAAACCTTTAAATTCCTAATCATCCACCTTTGTCTCGATAGGATCATATGCACATCAATTGTTAGTGCAAATGATATATCAATCTTTTCTATCAACCTCTCGTCAACACGTTCCTTCTTTAGTATCGCTCATCCTTTCCCACTTTTTGGCTTTATGGAATCATATTTATTCACATCCAAAAGCACATCGTCTCCATTCTCGTCTTATTTTTCTCTTTATTATTTTAAAGTATATATCTCTACATCTCTACATTATAGGAGGCATTTGACAATTTTATGCCACGTCATAATGCCATGTCATCATGCAAGCCATGTCATCACTTTTTATTTATATTTTTTTATTTCTTTTTGTAAAATTTGGTTTATAAAATTCGTTTTTTGTAAAATTTGGATTTTTATTTTTTCTTTGGTAAAATTCGGTTTCACCTAAGCATATATCATGAAAATTCGGAATATTTTTAAAAATTATGTCCTTGCAAGATTAGAACTTGGGTCTGCGAATTTACAAACAAGCACCTCAACCACTGGAGCAAACCAGAAGTTGTGATATGAGTTTGAAGATCAAATATGTCATTCTTAAAAAACACATAAATTTTCAAATCATAAAATATAAACACATCGGTGGTTAATAACCATCATATCCATTCTTTAGGAGCGTTTTAAATCTTATCTCAAAACCCTAATTTCTTTGATTTGGTACAATTCGTATTTGTTACATTTTTTATATTATTGTAAATAACATTGCATATGTTTAAAGTTTTTGCAGGCATTTTTAGTTATTCTTGTATAATTTTTCATTATTGTTTGGTTGTAAATCAGTCTAATTTATGTTTATAACTTGCGTATGTTTAAGTATTAATATTTTGATTTTATCTTAGTTGTAACACTGTTTGAGAATAGATCAGACTGTGCTCCATATGCTTAGGTAATAAATCATGAAATTTGATAGTTGTTTGCACTTACTGAGTTTTTTGTTGTAACACTGATTTAAATGCACATTATCAAAATTTTATATTAATTGAAATATGGGTTTTCTTAATTTAATATTAGAACTTGGTTTTGCAGCTCTATTGTATTTGCATAACTACGGTGGAGGCTTTGTGTGTGGTTTTGGCTGTTCAAGGTTATGGTAAATATCTTTTTGATAATCACTATTTTTTGTTTTGATTATATTAATGCTTGTACATCTCGTGCCTTAACAAACTAGTCAGGGTATAGTAGGATTCAACATCATTTGATTAATGAGACATATAATATAGGTTGCGACCATTCAAGGTCTATCATGCACTGGGTCCCTTCGTGTTGATGCAACACTGATTGAGCATTACTTCCCTGGAGCTAAAGTTCTTATATCAGCTCCAACTTGGGGTATAAATTCTAACACCAATTTGGTTTATGTTTTTAGTTATTTTATGTAGGAAAGGTGATTAGATGTTGCAAAAAAATCATGTGTGCAGGTAATCACAAGAATATTTTCAATGATGCTAGAGTTCCTTGGTCTGAGTATCGATACTATGATCCAAAAACAGTCGGCCTAGACTTTGACGGGATGATTGAAGACATAAAAGTAAATTTTTTTGTCTCGACAATTGGTGTATAAATGCTACATATTCATCATAAAAAGTAATGGTGTTGTTTGTCATAGGAGTTTTCGTTTCATATAATTTACTTTTAATACCAGCATCTAGAATTAAAAATAAATTTATCATTGTCAGGAAGCTCCTGAAGGATCATTTATACCTCTTTATGGCCGTGCTTACAACCTAACCGGCATTGATCCAACTCCCGAACAATGGGAGAAAATTGCTGATGTCATTCAAGAGAAGAACCATATTCCATTCTTTGATGTTGCTTATAAGGTTTATCACTTCTCCTTCAAATAATTTTCTTCTTTTATGTTATCACTTCTCCTTCAAATAATTTGATTCCTTAAAAGTAATGCATCTTAAATCAAGTAGTTAAGGCTGTATATATTTACAAAGTGTGCAACAGTTAGTCCTGTAACTATAATAAAAGTGCCCAAAATTAAGATTGAACATTCCTAAAAATCATATATACTTCCTTAGAAAACGGTCCACATTTGACTTTCGAGTGTTGGATAAAGATTATTATTCACAACAGCATTGATAAGAAATACATGTATAATCTCGTGTTATCATGCAGGGATTTGCAAGTGGAAGTATCGATGAAGATGCATCTTTTGTGAGACTGTCTGCTGCCCGTGGAATGGAGCTTTCCTGTGCACAATCATATGGTAAAAATTTAGGTCTTTATGCCGAAAGAGTTGGGGTAATTAATGTTCTTTGCTCATCCGCCGAAGCAGCTGTAAGGTATGCAACATACAAAATATATATTACATTCTTTGTTGCATTTCACCTAGCCTGTCATATAATACCAGATATGTATCTCATACGTCACTTATAACTTAGGTAAGGCCATAACTAAGCATATCGGCATGTTTTCTCATACGCATCAGATATGTATAAAGCATAAAAAAATATAACATCAGTTAAGTTCTAACTGATTACAATGAGTTGCCCATGTGACGAAAAAGCACACTTTAAGTTTTATAACCTTAAGGATATTAATTTTGTAGCAATTAGCAATTTTATTATAAATTGTTGTTGGCCAAATTAAAATGGTGGCGACTGATTTTATATATTTTTATGCTTCCATTTGAAAATTTTATCGAACGTGGTTTACTGCAGATCATCAATAATATCAGATATGTATCTCATACATCGAATAATACCAGATATGTATCTCATTCATCACTTAAGCAGATCGGCATGTTTTCTTTTACGGGCCTGAACAAAGCTCAGGTAAAGTTCCATTACAAAAATGTCATTTGACCCCCCTTATGAATGAGTTGATTTGGTTCATGTTTTATGTCTAACGCGCCAAAGTAGCTTAAAATATATAGCTAAAAATAAGCGGGTCAAATGGCGAAGGGCTGAAAGTTGCCCATAGTGTGTGTACTCTATGCTTTATGTCTCCTAAATAATTTTGTCTTAAAAAATGACTGACTGAAATAATGTAATGACTAAACAGGCAAGAAGTTTCTCAGGCCAACCTGACCTGACTCATAAAGTTACCCGATTTGATCCATTTAGCTAACCTCTTCTCGTAACTTTTACCCATTGATTTATTTTGATACACATTCTGTCAACCATGGGACAACTCCTTAATTTACATGTTATGTAGCTTTACGGGGTATTCACGCTCCTTTAATAAGTGCAACACTTTCTCTTCCGATTTTTCATTATAATGTTGCTTTATTTTCAGTAACTCTACATTCATATATAACTTTTTTATTTTCTTAAAAATGCTATTTGGTTCATAGTTCTTTTATTTTTATTTTGTCCATTTTATGTGCTATTTTAGACCGTTTATCAACAATTAAAGATGTTGATTAAACCATATGTCAACTCAAAAGTTTATTTGTTTTTGGGATGTATGGAGCATTACCAAGAGCAGGTCAAAGTCTTGGCCCGTAGACATATATGACATATCCTCCATAGACCTCCACTTTATAGAAAAAGTGTCTTGGCAATTTGTATGATGTGATTTGTATTACAAAACTAATATTTATTTACTTATAACTACACTTTTTTGTGCCATGACGAGTGCCATATTTTTCTGTGACTATATAGTTTAGCAAGTGTTACTCCTTATTCATGAACATAAATAGTCAAAATCATGTATTTATTTGATGCGTTATGTTTGCAAGAATGAGGTTCATTTATAACAAAGAAAACAAACACATTGGATGGAGAAGTTGATACCTTAAGCAGCGTAGGCTTAACATCAGCTACCTTATCTCTCTATGGGAACAAAAGCCAATCTGGATGAGGAAACCCGAGGAGATCACCAAGGAAGAGTATGATGCTTTCTACAAGAGTCTTACCAATGATTGGGAGGAACATTTGAACGTGAAACATTTCTCAGTTGAGGGTCAGCTCGAGTTCAAGGCTATTCTTTTTATTCCTGAGGGGGCACCTTTTGATCTATTTGACACTAAGAAGAAACTCAACAACATTAAGCTCTATGTTCATTGTTTCTTCATCATGGATAATTGTGAGGAGCTTATCCCTGAGTACCTCATCTTTAATCACTATCACACAACTTAAGTTTTCTAAGCCAATACTTCGGTTTGCTGTTTTTTAAGCATTAAAGAATGTTACTGATCTTGACCTTTCACATAATTTTTTAATTAGTTTTTACATAGTATTTATCATGGTCTTAACATTAGACAAGGTTACTAATATTAACTTTGTCCTGCAGCTAACTTTAGAATAATCATTTGGGGCAATTTTGGCCCATTTGCTTATGAATGGGTCGATATTATGTGTATCAAAAGTAAATATATGCTAATTAATGCATGTGGTTCTAGTACTTTACCTTTTACAGCTTCAGATCATTCGATGCCCACAATTCTGGTAAAGCTATGTTTGATTTTAAATCAAATCTTACAAAGTTAATCTTCTATCGTCCTTATAATTCCTACTTTTGTTGTATTTTTAGGAAATTCAGAGCGACTCCCTTTAACATGTTCTGCATACTGTTCAAAATCTGCATATGACTTGGTCAGGACAAGGATTATCTTTCTCATTAAAACAGGTACTACATCTCGATAAGTACATGATACTGGGTGATCCACGTTATTGTATATAAGGGTATCCAGGGTTGTTATGCAAAGTGAGTTTTGTGTAGGTTACGTTATTAGTTTGCTAAAATATGATGCTTTTCCACTTTAAAACAACATATTTGAACAATTTCCTTGTGTTCTGGTTTATTATTTTTACAAAAAAACGTTCTATTTCTAGGAAATTACTAGGATTATGGCAGAACAACAGGGGGAGGTATGCCTTTTAGCATCTATTTTGGGGTTTTTATGATCGTTACGATCAGTTACATGATATAAATGTTCCCTTAATGAACAACATATAGTCTATTCTATTTTATTTTAATCTTCTTTTTTGTTTATACAAGGCAAAGTCATCAATGTAACATGTATGAGTGGCGTAATTGGTGGTCCTGTCAACCAAGATGCATGAAATGAAATCTGTGACGGAATGATTGAATTTTCAAAGAGTCCAACCGGTTAGATTTCCATTTCTGTAATTCACTTCCCTTTTGTTGTATGTAAATTAAAAGATCACATATCTCATGTTTAATATTTTTCTATAATTCAACCTTTTTTATTGTATTTTTAAAGAAAACATCATTGGGGTAGTAAAGTGGTTGGCTTTGGATTCAGCCGCAAAAGAAATCACCAAACATGTATTTGTTATCATCTCAACATTGCAATTAAACACTACCTAATCAAATTCTTATTTTGTTTATTAACATGGAAATTATATTAGGAGTATCAGTCCATTTTAGGACAAAACCAAAACTGGATTTGAATTTTTTCAGATATAGAAATGAAAACCAGTCTATTGCTGAAAAAATACTTCAGCCAATAAGTTTATGGTCTAGCATTGGCCTAAACAGTTATGTAGGTCCAATAACAAAATCATATATGAGTATATAAAGTAATAGATTATATTTTTTAAAGGAAAGTGTTGTTTAAGAAAGGCGTGTTCAGTTTTCATTAGTTACACTTTGATTTGACATTCTTTTATCACCTTTAAAAGACACATATACTTATTTGGAAGCAGTATGTCATGTATTGCAGGTCATCTACATCAATGGAAATATTACAGAGACTAATCTTAGTCGAATAGAAGTCTTTTTTCCGGTTTGATGAATATAATGGCCATGATACTTATTGGAAAAGGTGGTCTACTCTTATGTAACTGTGACCCACTATTTGTTTATGAATGGGGTTAACCTTTTAACATTCACATGTCATTTTTTATTTTCAAATGTGGCATTTCATGATTATATTAATGTTTGTAATATTTCAAGTTTATATCTATAACATGTGAAAGGTTATTTCAAGAATTAAATTTATGTATTTTATTCTATTTCATTTTTTGTGTATAACAGTATAAGTAACACAGTTGGAAGTATGCAAAAAAGATGTTTAGGACATGTATCTTTAAGTTGGATCCCGCTGCTAACATTTGCTGATTCAGGGGCATATATGGCGAACGGGGTTTAAGAAAAATGAAATAAAAGGAGTTGCTTATGATGATGTTCCATAAGCTCTTAAAAGATGGCATGCTTTTGGTATAAAGGTAGCTTCTACGTGTGTATGTCGATCCATTTATATGGAAACAGGTCCATCAGGTTAGATATAAATTTGTTGGCTTAAAGGACAGTTAGGCAAATGGGTTAAAATTTGAAAGGGTTAAATGGGTCAAAGCTACTAAACATGTATTAAAATGTTTACTCCATCCTAAATCGTTATTATTTACAAAAGGTTAAATAGGTCAATAGTTCCGTAAGAATATTCGTCAGCTATTTTCATTTTTTGACACTAAATGCTAAAGGTCATCCAAACCAGCCCTTTTCATTAGATTGAAGAGCCCTTATAAGAGGGTGTTTGGAATTGCTTCAAAAGTAAAGAAATAAAATATCCCAACAAAAGAATGAGTATGTCATTTGAAGATTTAAAGTGAGTAAGATAATCTTTAGCATTTACAGTATATAATTACTAACTCTAAAACATATGATATTATTTTAATATAAAGTTGTTTCATCATGGATATTTGTTTAACAACATTACTAAATTTTTAAATGCAGAGGACTTAAGATAAATGCCACTTTTTGGGTTGCTTACGTGTGACTCTAACACACACACAAAAAAAACGTTCCCCATAAAGAAGATATTAAATCTTCAAGTGTTATTGAGTCACCACATTGTTGAGTCTCTCATTATTATTCCACCATGAAAGAACTACCACCTCATTTCACATCCCACTTTGTTCCTCAACATTGTCAACCAACAAAACACCAAACAAACCTTTAAATTCCCAATCATCCACCTTTGTCTCGATAGGATCATATGCACATCAATTGTTAGTGCAAATGATATATCAATCTTTTCTATCAACCTCTCGTCAACACGTTCCTTCTTTAGTATCGCTCATCCTTTCCCACTTTTCGGCTCTATGGAATCATTTTCATTCACATCCAAAAGCACATCGTCTCCATCCTCGTCTTATTTTTCTTTTTATTCTTTTAATATATATATATATATATATATATATATATATTGACATATTTTGCCATGATATTAAGTGTCATTCGTCTACTTTTAAAAGGTCATTCTCATAATATTTTTATGTCAATCAATAAACGAATCCCATTCTCGTTTATTAAAAGTCGGTCTAATCTTTCTCCGTAAACATACGTCTCGAT
This sequence comes from Tanacetum coccineum, assembly GCA_026074375.1. Taxonomy (NCBI): domain Eukaryota; kingdom Viridiplantae; phylum Streptophyta; class Magnoliopsida; order Asterales; family Asteraceae; genus Tanacetum; species Tanacetum coccineum. The sequence continues at coordinate 7,799 of BQNB010133457.1, forward strand.
TCTTTTTATTTCATCATTTAGGTTGTTTTTAAAATAATGACTACCTGTGTCTAGTTTCTACTTCTCTTTCAAAGTGTCATACTTTAGAATAATAAAACCTAGAAGTGCATGTCTAGTTCCCCGCTAATGTTTTGCTATATGTATATGTGCACTTGTCTACTAACTTTGTTTTGTAGCACAACAATATCTTGATTCATTGGTTCCTCAAACAAGGGGGAGCATACGCCGAGGGGGAGCACTTGCAAGCGCTCTACTCATTTAAATTGCATCAAACTTCTTGAGCATCGATGGTGATTTATTTGATTCATGGATCCGTTAGAGTCAATATACAATGAATGATATTATCACGGGGACGCAATGAGCATGGGGGAGCTAGGAGATATGTGGGCAAATATTAAAGAGTTAGTTAAACCGTGATGATAGAAGACTTCACTGGGATGATGCAAGCTCACCTTTATAGGGATATAGGATCGGGGATTGTAAAATATGATGAAAGGCTCATTCATACTCCAAATACTTCACCTCATCCAAGAAACACAAAACCACCTCAACCGTATTTCTCATGTTGTCTTCTCATTCCTCCAACCAATATACTTGGATTACCTACCTTTTTCTCATTCCTTCATCCTATACACTCGAAGTACCTACCTTCTTCTTTTGCCTACTTCTCATCTCTCATGACCTTTTCTAAACTAACCAAGGAACACACAATCACCTTTACCTTTATTTCTTATATTTTCTCCTCATACCTCAAACCTATATACTCGGAGCACCTATCCTCTTCTCATTCCTCCAACATATATACTCGGAGCACGTACCCTCTTCTTATGTCTTCTTATAAACATTATATGCTCCAATCATAATCCCTATTATGCCTTTTTGCTTCCACAAAATGGGAAGAAGGGAGTGTAAACGAGTAACTTTTAAACTTTACTATGTGCTATAGTTTACATATTTTGTCATCATCAAAAAAGGGGAGATTGTTAGTGCAAATATTACGATATTTAATCTATATGATCTCTTTATGTTTTGATGATGACAAACATGTAACTTATAGTACATAACGTAAAGTGCGCAAGTTACTCGTAATCACAAATCATCAATGCATACACGTATCAACATCTCTCGACGTCTCAAGTATGCATCAAGACAGACATTGGTTTACACCCGACGTAAATCACATAAGGTATATACAAACAATATTAAACTTGTAGGATGATCAAAAAAATAAGTTTTTTCTTAAACTTTATATTTTTATAAATACAACAAAACTATTTCTCAAAAATTATTTAGACAAATTATTTTTGAATTATAAAGAAATGTTTTATTTGGTAATTATTTTGAATTTCAAAATCTGGTCATTTCCCCCCTAAAATAAGTGTCACTTTCACCAGACAAGTTTGTCATCACAAAAAGACAAAAACAGAAACGTCTGTCGGGGCGGTCCCTTAATTCGGTCGACGGCCCCCTTAATTATTTGGCGGCCCCCTTATATATCTGGGACCGTCGTTTCCTGACATGATGTTTTTCAGCTCTTATAAATAGTGGGTCACCTCCAACTATTTTCACAACCCTTTTGCACGAATTTCTCTCAATTATCTCTCTCTAGATCTCACTAAATCTCTCAAAATCTTTGATCATTTAACTTGTTTAATCTTGTTTAAATGTGATCCAATCTTCCACTCTTTCCTTATTCCCTCAAGTGCAAAAGAAGAACTTCGGTCATCTTCAAGATCCGAAGTTATGTAGTCTAGTTAGTCCATTTGTAACATTTGTTACATATAGATCGAGTCTATGTCTTCCAATATTTAGTAGTGTGTAGATCCAAATGATGTATATATTTGGATGGGTTTATTGTGGGTTGGTTAGTATTTTAGGCCTTAAAATACATTGGTGAAGTGGTAGATTGGTTCTAGCTAAGATTAGGACTCGACATTTAGCTTAGTGACAGAAAATAATGTAAGCGACGCGGTTTATGTGTTTAGGCCATAAAACACAAGGTTTGTTATATTAGGCCATAAAACATAACGGGTTTGTTTGTACCCGAAGAAGAACTCGACATCTAGCTTAGTGTCGAAAAATAATGTAAGCTTTGGTATAAGGTTTTCTCCGCCGAAAGAGAGCTTGTTGATTAGTGAAGTAACTCTCGAGTTGGATACTCGAGGAGTGGAGTAGGGAGAAGAGGAGCTTCATGACTGAACCACTATAAATCATCATGTTGGTTTGCATTTTCTTTTACCCTTCGCTTTACTTATTTATTTACATTTATCGCTTTACTTTTATACTTGCATTGTATTCATGATTATGTGAATGGTTGTGTATATCCTGTTAGTTAAAGTTATGTAACTCTTTGTGCTAAATATTATGAGTGTGGTTATATTGTTAGAATATGCTTTAGCTATTATAAACTTATGATCGTCACTTCTCATATTGCGTCAAACTTGATTGGTGATTTGATATAAAAGATCTAGTCTAAAAACCTCTTCTGGAGGCGGTCTCATAAATCAGGCGGCCCCCTGATATACTTGGCGGCCCCCATATTTATATGGGACCGCCGGTAGAAGAGTGATGTAATTTTTGATCTTAAAGTTTTTAATGGAAATGTATTCACCCCCCCCCCCCCTCTACGATTTCCACAGTAAGAAGATAAATGTGAGAACTGTAAATGAGAGTGTGCCATTTCCTATCAATGTGCCCCCTCTATTTATAATTCCTTAAATGTTTTAAGGGTGAATGTTTGTTGACTGTTTCATGAGTTATATTTATCCCATGTGAAAGTTTCCTTCTTTCATTTAACCAACTGACGTAGCTTTATCCCTCCCACATGCATAAAGCTTTATTTGTTATCCAAATTTCATAAGCCATGTAATATTCAATTTCTATTTTCAATCATGCATGTACTTTATGTAGAACCCATTTCATTGGGTATCCTATCAAGTCCCCCAATTCATATGTGTTAGGATTAAAAGACTTTTTGAAGTTGTTTGGAAGTTATTGTTGCTAAGATTAGAGTTACTGCTGCTAAGCATAACTTAGTGTTGTTAGTGATATTAGTAAAAAATATGCTAAATAGTTAGTACTGCCAGTTACTATTGCTAATATATATTACTACTGCTAATGGAAATTAAGACTGCTCAGAGACTTAGAAGAAATACTACTGAGTAGTTAATACTACTAGTATAAAAGTTACTACTGTTAGTGTAACTTAGTACTGCTAGTATATGTTAGTATTGCTTGAGTAAAGTTATAACTGTTAGCATAAAGTTAGTACTGCTAGTGTGACTTAGTACTGCTGATGAAGAATGAAGAAAATATTCTAAGTAGTTACTTACTACTTGTACACAGTTAGTGCTACTGGTATAAAAGTTAATGCTGCTGGTTACAATTGCTAAAAGATTATAACTGCTAGAAGAGTTTCTACTGTCAGAAGGATAAAGACAAGAGAAAGGATAAAGATGAAGATTGTTTATCAAGACTACTTACGGGATAAGTATGAGATATTTTTGTAAAAGATGCCTATAAGCTATTTGTTTAGAAGATCATGATAACTTAGGAAAATATTGTAAGCCTGTTAGGACTCCTTGGTGTATAAAAGGAGGTCCTAGGGTATAGAGTTCTATGTACCAAAATCATATCAAATCATATCTAGAAAAGTGTTATTCGTAGCTTCATGGTTTTATAAACCCTAACACTATTAAGAGTGTTCGTTTTATATTAAGGCTGAAAGTTTTCATTGTAATTCTTTTAGTATCATTGACTAGATTCCGCATAGTCTTTAATATTCACAATCAAAGTTTCTACTATAGTTGTGTTAGATTTATCTTGCATAACTATACCTTATACAAGCTAAGGGATTAAAGATCTATTATATTGGGATCAACAATATCAATTGATATCAAACGCAATCCAAAAATAACATAAGTCAAACATGATTTGATGAATATTATACGTTTCAAAAAATAAAACACAAAAATAGTTAACCTGAAGCAACCCACCTCATAAGCACATGACTACATGGTTGAAATTTCTACTTCTATCATTTTGATAGCTAGACACCAATAGTGTTTTCATTGGTTTCAGAACCTAAACCTAATTACGATAAGGTTATGTTACTTTAAAGTCAGCTAACCACTAACTTATAATGCTTATGTTTGTAACACGATATGAATAAGAATTTGACAAACCGTCATGTTAGATCAAGAGGCCTCACTCTTTGGGGAATTCGTTCAGGAATATATACAAACCGATCATCTGGTTTATAAATAGTGTCTGAAATTAATAATGCTTTTCTTCTAAGACAGTTGGTATGGGATTAGCTGCTAAAAAATCATCTTTGGGTCTACCAAATAAACTGACAATTTGCTGATGGGATACACGATGAAGTTTCAACCAAAAGGCAACCCTCCAACTATGTAGCTACCCTGGGTTAAATGTCTTCTGAAGGTTTTCTAATAAATGTTTTCTCCTTATGTACTGGAGGATCTGTGGGTTTGACTCTGTCGAGTTTTTCTGATCATGACCGACGTTCAACACATTTTTACACTTCTCCATGGAGATTGTTTCTGATGTCATCTCTTAGTATAGCTTCATTAGAAGCTTCATTTTTGAATAACATAGTTGTGTACTTGTATGAGATTTAAATATAAATGGTACTCACCAAAAATAATAACGTATGGATGCAACATCAATTACTTATTTACCGCTCTATTGCTTATTTACATGCCTCCAAACATATTCTTTCTTTTGAACTAACTGAAAAGATAAATTCCAACTTGCTAACAATCATTCAACTCATTGCTCATAGTCAAAGTCTTAGATGACGGAGTTCACTGACATATTCAACCTGATATCATGTACAGTTCAAGACTTTTAGTAGTAAGGTCCACAAGACATTGAAACACAAGTGGCGTAAACATGCATTAAAAGAACCATATAAACATCAAATCACATATTTATCATTTGTATTCATTTGATATGGTATTCGTCGAGTACCTTAATATCTTCAGCCATTCTCACTTAGCGGGTTAGCTTGACACCACGTTTAGTGCAACATTTTCAATTCAACTCCTTTCCCACAATTTGATTATCGCTGCCGCCAAACCTTGATGTATGTCTGCTTCTACCTAGTCACGCAAAACAATCAGATATGTTATTCAAAAAGAATAACGACCATAAATTATGCTAATTAGCCTCATATCACATGGTTAAGTGCAACTAACCATAAATCACCAAACATACATCCTAAAGAAGTATAATCACTCTTAAAGTACATCTTTAAAGCAACCCATAACACATACTAACATTTAAGCTAAAAAATCCTAATTTTATTAAAACGATTCATTATAAAAAAAATACATAACACAAACTAACCTTTTAAATCCTAGAAAACATGTTTCAGTTCTTTCAATTGTGGTCTTTCGTTCGCTGCAAATTTGTGACCTAGAACATATCATAGAACCATTTTTCAAATATATGGTGTTTTGTCACTATTATAAACCGAAACAAAAAAAAAATCCTCAATATCACAACTGAAATTGACATCATCAAGATTAAAACACAATAAATGGGAGTTAGAATTGCTTACTGATTGAGAAAATGGGTGTGCTAATTAGGTACATAGTCTTTTGAATTGTGAAAACGAAATCTTTTATATGAATCTAATCCGGATGCAGCGAAGGTTGAACCACATCTAACCTAAAAATATTTTCAATTTCATTCAATTAAATAATTTAACAATTACTTTTATATTTTACAGAAATATGCAAAAGTATCAAACCTGTTAATATTGATGGTGGATGTGCGGGTTATTCATGGTGTAAACATAAAGCCTAATCGTTTAACCTAAAACATCAAACACACATCAAACATATAATCGACACACAATTGTCCAACCTTAAAAATCAAATCCTAAACGTATATTGATTGTAATCAGTATCATACCTGGTAAAATTCATGATGGAGGTGCGGGTTATTTATGGTGTAAACATCAAACCCAGTTGCATAGTACCAACAAATTCAAACCAAGAATCGTTTAACCTA
>BQNB010133458.1:0-17652 GCA_026074375.1 Tanacetum coccineum
GGATGTTTGGTGTAAAAACCCTTCTCTTATTTCCTTGTAAGTTTGTGCTAGCTTCTTGCTAGTTTTTTTTTCTAATAATAGTTGTCGTTCAAAAAAAAAATTTTTTTTTTTAGAAAAAGACAAAAAAATCTCCTAAAAGTACATTAAGTAGGTCCCCTAAAAACATGTCTGAAAAGTAATTTACACAAAAAGTGAAAAGTTTTTTAAGCGACTTAAAAGACCAGACGACTAGTCTATTTTGAAAAGTTTATTTTATGAGGTCTAAAAGGGTAAACACTTTAGGCGACGATCTATTTTGGGAATTTTCCCATTATTATTCCATTTTCTTTATTACGTATTAGGTTCACTTATTTATCCACTAGACCTTTTTGCTCGATTCAAATATTTCAATTACGTAGAAGACCTCTTTGATATGCTCATCTTTAAGTGTAAAACAAGTCTTAAGATAACGTATTCAACAATGAAACAATATAGAAGTCCCTGTTCATCTAGATAAAGATGTTTAAGCAAAATGAAAATGAAAGAATAAAACTACTGTATTAGCTTTAATTGTATATTTCTACATCGATATACACTCGTATATATGTAGTGTGTAACAACTAGGTTTTTATATATAAGGGACAATATTATCGTGTTCAAATTTACTCGATGCAGGACATGAATATATATGGTTAGTTCGATCTTATTATTACACATGACTGTTAAATATGAATATCGTAGGTTCAATCTTATTGTTACACACGAATCTTAAGGATGATGAGACTCAGGGCCGCTGTCTTCGATGGTGTGCGAAGTAAGTGAACGGTTTGGGTCTCCAAGTTTTAAGTTCCTCAAAATAATTCCAAAAATAAGTGAAAAGAAGTAGCTGCATTATTTATCATCACTAAATGGATTCCACAGTTATAACACATTTTATTTTGGCATAGGCTAGGGTTTCCAAAATAATTCACAACCATAACTGATAAGAATCACTTTCATATTAATATGTCATTAAAATTTTTTAAAGGAGCTAGCTAAGCTAGCTAGATCATATATCAACCATCTGTTTCAACTAATCTCGCGGCACGCTAAGTTCATTTTAAGTTTCAAGTGCTACTCACAATTTATTTGTTTTAACAGAACCAAAATTTCAGTAACAATGACATTATCAATTGTGAGTAAAAAGTGCAAAAGAGGACAAAATGCGATGTACCAAGCTTTGCACATGTTTATGTGCCTTAGTGGTATTTGTGTCGTAAAGGGTGCTTCTGTTTCTAGCAACTTTGTTGCCAGCTTACCAAAGACTTGTCGGTGGAATAATTGGTATTATAACTATATATTTACAAAGCGCACCCTCAAACTATGCGAGAAGTTATTAAAACGATCTTCAACTTTGACCTATTTACGACTTTTTTATATAACGAATTTTATTTATCAAATATGAAACGTATATCTATCGATTTATTCGTAAAAAAATATGCCGTTGAAAAGATCGTCGAATTGCGAACAAAACGAGCCCAATATTGCAATGCTTCTGACTTACGTATGATTTTATAAAAAATGTTGAAGTATAATATATATTTTTTAAAAATTACGGTAGTCGAAACAATTAACAAAAATAGTCATTGAAGTTATCGATCCGTTTTAAAGTTAGTCTCACACGCCCCGCGGCGGAACGCGGGTTGTAACACTTTGAAGGATAAAAAAAACCAAACATATTTGATAGGAAATTCCTCAGTGCCCTTTGTTAATCGACATGTTTATGATACGGGCCTATTTATTGTTTATTGGCTTAGCCTGATTTTAAAATATATATAAAATGAAAGCCGAAGATCCTCCGCTCTTAGCCCACGTCCATTGCTAATAACCTTTTGCCTAGACAAGTTTCACATCCACCAGGCTTTAGTCTTCTCATATGGGCCAATTCACTCGACCTCAACAACCAAGTCACAAACTCACAATATTGGCAGTAGTACAAATCTGTCTCCACAGCCGGGTTTGGGTACAAATTCAGGTCAAGAGAATTGTCACATGCTTTTAGCAATATTACTCTTTAAGATCCCACTAGTGGCGCATGAAATGTTGATATAGGTGTTAGTTCTCATCTCAATAACTTTGTTAATGAGACATGCAGACCCGTGCGATGCACACGGCTTGTGTCAAATTTTTTTCTTATGTGGTTGCTTGCATAATGATTTTGTTAGAATATTGATGCGTTAGTCTGATTGTGTATACTTTGGGAATTGGCCGTGTAATGTTTAGATGCGTTGTTGAACATGCAAACCCGTGCGATGCACACGGGTTGTATCTAAGTGTTTATTGCGTAATGATTCATGCTACTTCAAAATAAGCCTTAAGAAAGGAATAGTAATAATTAAGTGATTTTTTAAACTTTTTCTCGTGAAATACATGTTGGACCAATGTCAAATAATATTTACATATCTACAATTCTACATCTTTATATATATGCTACGCACCACTCGTAGTTTGATCAAAGTAAACGAATAGACAAACAATAAAATACAATACAATAATAAAAAATATACAATATATACTATCATGAACATGGTCCATACATTAGACACTAGCAAAACACACATGCAGCATCGACTAGAAATTGGTGGAAGTACTGTTTGGATGATAAGTGACTCATAGTGATGGAAATGAAGAGACTTTATAAATAGCAAAGCTTTTGATTTTCTTAATAACTGAAACTATAAAGTTTGTTAAGGAGATAATGAGATGCTAAAAAGACTAAAAGTTGCACAGAATTGAATTCACATGTAAAAATGCATTGATCACTAATCATTAATACTCCATGATATTGAGTTTCAGTATGCATTTGGGTTTTGTACTTATGGCTCTCTGGGTGAGACAAATCATTTAAAGATACAGCCCCAATAAATTTAGGGGCTCAATCTTTTAGTATACCATTGATCATGCCATTTATTCACATGGATTTGTACAATATACAAAGCTTGTGATTTACACTACACATCTATACATCAATAGCACACACACATAAATTACTTATCTATAACAACAAATAAAAAAAAATTCTAAAGCCTAAAGCCTAATTTCGAAATTTCGGGTTCCCTTTCATGGGGATCCTTAATTTCGACCAAAAGAGAATACCGAACACTGTTCGAATGGACCAAAATTTCGGGTTCCCTTTCATGGGGATCCCTAATTTCGACCAAGAGAGAAGAGAGGACTTATCTATAACAACAAAGAAAACAATAGTTCTAAAGCCTAAAGCCTAAAGCCTAAAGCCGAAACCTAAATCCTAAATCTAACAATTATACCGAAATTTCGGGTTCCTTTCATGAGGATCCCTAATTTCGATCAAAAAAGAATATCAAACACTGTTCGAATGGACCGAAATTCCGGGTTCCTTTTCATGGGGATCCCTAATTTCGACCAAGAGTAAAGAGAGGAGAGGTATGGGATGAAAAATGAGGTTTAGGGACCCTCTATTTATAGTGTTAGGATTAGGGTTAGCTTTGAGAAAAAGCTACATAATCTTGACACAAATGGTCCCTCCCTCATTAATACTGCTGCATTAAATGTAAAAACTCTATATATTTTTCGGTATAATCATGGAAGCATGAGGTACTCCTCAAGATGCTTATCAATGTATGCAGTAGGTTTTGTACTTATGGCTCTCTGGGTGAGACAAATCATTTAAAGATACAACCCCATTAAATTTAAAGGCTCAATCTTTTATTATAATAGATAGATGATTTAAAATAGTAGTTGATACCCTTATTAGTGGGGACACTCATTATCATATATGCTAGCTCGGTTTCTATTGGGAATGTGTTTTTTGTTTGTTTTTTTCTTACTTTATTTTGTCTTTTTGTTAATTTTAAAGAATTTTTGTGAACCCTACTACTATTTTAATATTCAAAAGAAAGTTTTATTATAAATAAATTATATTAGTTATATATTTTATCTCTCTTACTTCAAATTCAAATTCAAATCTTAAACCAAATATAAATTCAAATCCAAATCCAAATCCTAAACCCGTCTATAAACCAAACGGACCCTAAGTTTAGTTTTTACAATGTCTTTGTTCTAAATTTAAAAATCGTGTTATACTTTATTTTATAAAAAGTGTTACTCGTATATAATTTTCTAAATGTGTTATTTTATCTATGACAAGATTTTTTTAATGTCTAATTTTATCTATGACACTCAATATATATTTCTTTTGTAATATGATTGAATAACCTACATTTTAAAACTAAAATCGTAAAATATAACTTATTTTGCGCAAAAAATCTAAAGAAAAAGAACCATTTCCTAATCGAAATCCACAAATCGTGTCACACATGGTTTGAAATCTCATATCCGCCACTGCACGTTGCTTTTCGAGCCAAGTTGATCGTTGTTCGCATAACGAGCCCAAGTTCTAGCCAGTAAACCCTTTCGTTGTGGTTTAAGGAGATCACCATTTGCTCTTAAAACACCGGCTTCCATTAGATTTTCTTGTATTTGTATATCCATATTTGAAATAAGGCCTTTAGATGCTGTTATATATATATATATACTCTCAAGTGTTCATTTGAGTTTGGTGTTTCTATGATGTTTCTTTATGAAGTTATGATGAATAGTCATAAAAATGACGATTTAATAAAATATGACCTGCTGATTTTCCAAATAGATAAATATTTTTTTTGTAAATTCCACATGAACAATGATTGTATAAAACAAATTTGCTTACAAATAAATGGACAATGATTGTACCTTATTAGCTTATTCAGAAGCTTGCAAACATTTTTGCCTACATGATATTTACATAATTTGGGGAATTTACATTGCTTATAAATATCAACTGGTAATTGATCATGCTCTCACTCGTACTTTAAGAAATTTAAACGAAAATGAACATCCAATATGTCTAGACAAATTTCATCTTGATCATACTTTGAGATTCAGTGAATAAAACGCCTGAACAAAATTCATTACAAAATTTGGATCTTTATCTTGATCACGCTTTTCATCAAACATGTCATATGCACAAACAACCTCAAACGACAAACCATCCACAGGTGCATTCCGCCTCAACCCACAACCACAACAACCATAGATCAACAACCTTAACCCCACTTCTACGTCAGGGGATAAAAAGTTTGGTATATAATTCTATTTACACAACGACGGATGTAACTAATTAAACATTTTAATTAACTTTTTGCCCCCACTGCCAAGCACCATGTGGACCAAACCCATGATATTCAACTTTATATCAGAATGTTCACTTCATAAATCCATCTCTCCAAAACGTACGTTGCGTGAGGTAAAGCAGGTGAAGAGGTCAGTTGTGGCAGTGGTGGTGGTGCGATGAAGGGGCTAAAAGAAGAAAATATTGACGTGAGGAAGAAGAAGATGAGATGTAGATTGAGTTTATAGATGGTGGTTGTTAATTAGTTTATGGTGGATTGAGTTTGTAGACTTATGAAAATAAATGGGTTAACATGAAATAAGATAATAAAAAAGCTTATAATGTGTCACTCAAAAGAAATAAAAAAAAAATCAAAAAAAAGTAGGATAAATGCTGACGTGTCGATCATATTTAAAAGATAACCGGTTATAACCGGTAGCAGCCCAACGTATTTTTACTATAAAGTTACAAATTTAAAAGTTTGAATGGCTATATTGGTAATAAAACAAGTGTGTTTACTATATGTGTCAATTCTTGAAAAGAACGTTTTCTTTTTAAGGACCTTAACCCAATCCATATTGAATTAAGGCCTTTAGATGCTGTTTATAGATATATATATATATATTATATATAATATATATACAATACTCGCAAGTATTCATTTGAGTTTGTGTTTTATGATGTTTCTTTATGAAATTAGATGAATAGTCATAAAAAATTGACCAGTTTTTTTCAAAGATTAGTTTGACCATTAACGTTTATTATATATTATGGACCAATACATACCTTTTTTTTGTTATATGAAATAATGGATGGAAGGTAGGCCTGAGTCATAATAGATTTCGTGGATCAGAACACAATCGGACTTGGAGAAATCGACACAAAACCAAACATATTTTTGTCCGGTCTTCGGTTTATACCATTTTCCTATTATTCGGTCCTCGTCCACGGTCTGATTTACACAAATCCAAGAACATATCGTGTGTTAGACCGGTCGGGACGAAGACGAGGCATGTGTGACCCGGACAGTTGGGACCGACCTATTCGATCCGGTCTCGACGTTTTATTTTTGGACTAAAAAATTAGTGTATCCTCCGGTTCCGATCTTGGTCGGTCTATGTCCCTTATATTCTTTAGATTTCTTTATTATTATTATGTTAAACTTTATTATAGTATATTTTTTATGAAACAAAATAACTCTAAAGTAACTTAACACATTTCAAGTTTCAAAGTCACATTCTTTATTACAGAAACGTTTCCTTTTAGATTATACAAAAAAACTTGACTTTGTAGCTTTACAATATTTATGAGGTTCTTCATAAACATTATGTTAGTTATTTTCAATTAAGAAAAGTTTAAAGAACACTCGTAGAGTGTTAGTTAGCAAAACCCATTTTTAAACGGTTCAATTTATGCAAAACACAAACACTAACCAATTAAGCAAGGTCATTCGGTGATTGTCGAAGTGATCGAACGGCAAAGTTTCTTGAATCACAAATTTCGCCATTCTATCCTAAACCCGATCCGCCTCGTATTGCCACACCGATCCATCAACCCCCATCGTTGTTTTACTCGAACCCGTCGCCGCTTTCACAACGAAACAACTTTTGTTCATGTGATTTTTCAACACTGAGCTCGAGTCGTGTTTGAAAAACTTCCCACATTTTTTACAACTCGCTCTTTTCGATTCATCCAACATCACACACAAATCGTAGTTTACCCACATCTCCGGGTTTCTATTCGTCGTTTGATTTCAACCACGGTAAGGTTGGTTGATGATTTTCCTACGGATGACATTTTATGAAAGTGTTTTTTTTAAGAATATGGTGGTTTTGTGTTTTGAGATTATGTAATTTACCCAAACACCCAAACCCTTTATTTATACTAAAATGAAGGGTTAATAAATTAGAAACTCAAATTTTGAAATTTAGAAATTGTGAAAAAAATTAAAATTTTAGATTAGACTACATTTTTCTCCTTAAAGTTACAGCCTTATAGTAGGCATATACAATTTATTTTCTGCCAACTCATGCAAAAAAAAACTATCTTGTTTATTATGTAAGAAAAAATCAATATGCATGCCATATTTATTATGTAAGAAAAAGTGGTCATATTTATTGTGTTTAAATAATATTGAAATGGGTTATAGGGAAAATTTTGAGTGACTACAATGCTTCCCACCACACCCCTATCTTTAGACAATGTGTTGTGTAGTGTGTAGTACAAAAGCAACAAAAAATCGTGCCACTTTCCCTAAATTTGCCATTTCCATGCTATTAAAACTTGGACACAAAAATACAAAAAAAAACGGTTTGAACCGAGATAGTTCAATTTAAAACCCGGTTCCAAACGGGTTGCATTCGAACATGCTTTTTTATAACCTGTTTTTTAAAGGCGGCCTATTCTAGTTAGGGGATATCGGTTACAAGAAAACCGGTTTAAAAAATAAACGGGTTCGGTTTTTTACACCACTATTATACGCATTTGAATAGTTACATTATCCTATATACTAAGAGGCGTGTCGCTAGACGACAAAATAATAACTTTGAATATTGGGCTAATTTTGGCTCGTTTTTCAGCCCACCCTTTTTCTCGCCGCTCCATTTAGTTTAGCAGCTTCCAGAATCCAGATAAATGTTCCATATTTCTTCACCCCGACGCTGCCAGTTTTCATTCTGGCCTTTCGGTTATTTTCTTTCGGCAAAAAAATTCATCACCACAGTCGTTACAAGTTACTCTGACCATCAATATGATATGGGCGACCAAATTTAATCACCACCACCATCTAACAAGATCACCTGTTAAAATACCTCTTCTCACCTGGTAAAATAGTTTAGGGACTAATTATGTCAAGTTTGTTTTTCATATTTAGTAGATAAAGGTTTATTGAGCTATATGGCTAGAGTGTGAAAGATGGAGGGTTGTTCCTGTTATCCTGGTGAAGTGTTAAGTCGGTTATGGATCAAAGCTATAAAAGCTTGAGTCATCTCATGTTTCTTCACTTTTCATTTCATTCTCGCTCTCTCTAAACATTCCTCTCTCTATTCAGTTCATTGTAAACACTAAATTAAGATTCATTGGATTTACCGTGCTTACGTATGTAATAGAATATTAACAATCTAGATTTTAGATCCTACAGCTATGGTGAATAGATTTGTTTCTTGGTTGTTGATGAATCAGTTTTGTTGAGTTGTATTTGTTTACTCAATTAAGATGAGTTGTTTTTATAGATAGATTCTAATTTTTCATTGGTATCGAGCAGGTTGCTCTAAAATCAATTTTTAAAGAAAAAAATAATTAGGGTTTCAAAAAATTTGGGGGGGTTTTTTCAAAAATAACCAGTCAGTTTTCAATTAAAACTGTCTTCTTGTAAGATCTGTGGTTTATTGAACAATCTATTCGTTAATTTCAAAAAACTCTAATTTCGAAAAAATTACGGGTTCGTGAATTTTGGTTAATTCTGCTCTCGTGTTTGACCCCACACCACCCATTGTTTAAAATGACTTTGGTTGGTGATTAAGATATGCTTAATCATTAAGATTTGTGAACAGTTATAGGTTTGACTTTGACTCCTATGTTCGAGGAAGTTAGGGTTCTTGTGGATTGCGGTGATTGGGAGAGTAAGTTATTGCTGATTAATATGCTAGCTTTCTTGACTAAGGAAATCAGAAGATAGTTGGTTTAGGTGTATTACTTTCGCTCATGCATTATCATTCAAAAGCTTTGTAAACCTCTGATCTTCTTTCTCCTTATTAGTGTTATATTGAGTTGTCTGCCCTTCGACTCTGCCATCCTGAGTGGTGTGTAAGGCCGGAGAACTTCTTTACCCTTCCTTTATTGATTGTTTGTTCTTTATATTCTTTATTTTGTTTAGTTATCTCATGTTTGTTCATTATTTGAGCAATAATACTTCTTAATAATTTAGATCATGATATGACATTCATGGATTCTGTTACTCTCACCAGAATAAGTAACCTAGATATTAGTGGATCCACTACACATGGCTCCAATTGATACTTACTGCTTTACTGTTGTTTTCTATAATATAACTAAAGGGAACTGAAAAATTATCAAGTTATGATAATGTGGTTATGCTTTTAGCTTTATGAGGAAATAACATATGATTGGTTTTATTGTTGGTCTTAGTTAAAAAGATTAAAGATAATGAGGTTTTGGTAAAATAAGTGGGGATACGGGTGGAAAAGCAGATTGTTGGGTTGGGATCTTGATTTCATATCTGAGAACTATTTGGGTCAAAATTTTTTTAAAAAAGTGTCTAACATGTTTGGGAAGATTAAAGGAAAACCTTATAACAAGGTTGATGGACCAATAAATGTTTGGATTACATATCAAATTTAATATCTTATACAGTTTGGATATTATTATTGCTGTGATTATTATCATTAAGTTGAATGCTTTATGGAAACAGTATGATGTTATGATTGAGTTGCCTAAATGAGTTTGTAATGCTTCTGAAGGTTCTAAGAAACATAATCAGTTGTAGAAATTAATGCATTATTATAGGCTTAGATGATTCTGATTATGCTTTTTTTTTTTATTTTTTTTTTTTTTTTTTTTTTTTTTTAATTAGAAGCTCTATTGTTTCTAGAGAGACTTTGCCTGATGTGAGAAGTGTTTATGCTACCATTTCTAGTGAGGAGTCTCACAGAGTTGTTGTTGGTAGTATAGTTGGTTCCCTCTCAAAAGAATCAGGCTTCTGCTTTTGTGTCTAATGTGCCTAATAGCTAAAATTTTCAAAGAAGTAATCAAAATTTCAATGTTGAACCTTCAAGACCTAATAATGTTAATAATAATAGACAAGGTGGGGTTCTGGTTTGAATAATAACAGGCCAAGTGAGGGTTCTGGTTTGGTATGTGAAAATTGTGGTTTTAATGCATTACTATTTGATAGATGTTTAAATCATGGATACCCTGTTATTTTGGAAAGAAAAAGTCTGGTTAAATTTTTAAGGAAACAAAAGTGTTTCTAATAATAATTCTGTAAGAAAAGTTTATCTTTTTGGATTATTTACAGTTGAACCAAATGGTACTCTTATCTCTCTCATCAAAAGACATAAAGTTGGAAAAAATGTGCAGGGATATGGCAGGCTACTTATTTTAATTTAAAAGTTCTTTATCTTATAAAAGTTTGAATTTTTTTTGTTCTAATGCTAATTTTAAACCTAAACTTGTTAGTAATGAAAAAATAGTTGATTCAGGGGCAAACCAACATATGACTTACACTGATAAAGAATTAGACAATGTTATTGATGAGGTGTCATTTTATATACTTTTTCGGGGTCGTTTAGCCCCATAAAACGTTGCATTTATGCCTAAAATAGGTACTTAATCGTTCCTTTTTAGGTATTTCATATTTGGAAGGCATTTTGATGAATATACACGTGACCTTGGGCTCATTTGGAGAATGAAAGAAACGGACGAGACTAGGACCTACAACAACATCCTTCAGATAAATGTCCTCAGAAGTTGACACTGTCTTTTGTTTGTCACAATTCAACGTGACATAGTTCACAACAAGACAAAACGGCGTCACAATATTCACGGACGGGTTTCAGAGAACACGACCAGCCCATTATCTTGAATATTTATATTTTAGGACGGTCACGATCAAAACGCGACGCCGTTCACAGCGATTTCCTATTTATACAACCGAATTTCAGGTTTTGAGTGGAGTAACTTTTAGAATAAAAAGATGGTACGAACACCTTGCTTCATTTTGGAATTGGTGTTTGTGTTTTGAGGATTATGTATTTTACCCCCTAACACTCAACTTTTATTTATTCTAAAAAGAAGGGTTAATAAATTAGAAACTCAAATTTTGAAAATTTGAAAATTTGAAATTGTGAAGAAAAAAATATATTAATAGTTTACATTTTTCCTCTTAAAGTACCGCCTATAGTAGGTTATACCTTTATTTTTCTGCCAACTCATGCAAAAAAAAAAGCTGTTTCATGTTTATTATGTATGAAAAAACCAATTGAGCCATATTTATTACAGAAGGAAAAAGTTGTCGTATATATTGTGTTTGAATAATTTTTGAAATGGGTATAGTGAAAATTTGAGTGACGAAATGCTACCCACCACCCTTTATTTTAGGGGGGGGACCTGTCGATTTTGTACAAATCAACACAAAAAATGTGCCCCACTATTCCTTAAAATTTGCCACTTTCACATGCTATAAAAAACTTGACACAAAAATACAAAAAAACCGGTTTGAACGGATTGTTCAATTAAACCGGTTCCAACCGGTTGCATTCGAATAAGGCTTAAACCAATTTATAATTCAGCAGTTAGTAAGGGGATAATCTGGTTACATGGACAAGACCGGTTTTAAAAAAATAGGGTTCGTTTTGTACACATCATATTATACGCATTTCGAATAGTTACATTATCCGATATATAAGAGGCGTGTCGCTTATACTAAGAGGCGTGTCGCTAGACGACAAAATAATAACTTTGAATATTGGGCTAATTTTGGCTCGTTTTTCAGCCCACCTATTTTCTCGCCGCTCCATTTAGTTTAGCAGCTTCCAGAATCCAGATAAATGTTCCATATTTCTTCACCCCAACGCCTGCCAGTGATCATCTGGCCTTAAGTTATTTCTTTCAACAAAAAATTCACTCACCACAGTCGTTACAAGTTACTCTGACCATCAATATGAGATGGGCGACCAAATTTAATCACCACCACCATCTAACAAGATCACCTGCTAAAATACCTCTTCTCACCTAGTAAAATAGTTTAGGGACTAATTGTGTCAAGTTTGTTTTTCAGATTTAGTAGATAAAGGTTTATTGAGTTATATGGCAAGAGTGTGAAATATGGATGGTTGTTCCTGTTATCCTGGTGAAATGTTAAGTCAGTTATGGGTTAAAGCTATAAAAGCTTGAGTCGTCTCCTGTTTCTTCACTTTTCATATCATCTCTCTCTCTCTCTCTCTCTCTCTCTCTAAACGCTCCTCTCTCTATCTAAATTGAGATCATCTGGATCTTACAGTGTTACATTTGTAATAGAACTATAATTAATCTAGATTATAGATCCACACCAAGTTAGCTGTGGTGGATAGATTTGTTTCTTTGGTTTGCTGATTGAGATCAGTTTTGTGAGTTATATTTGTTACTTAAATTAAGATTTGAGTTGTTTTTATAAATAGATTCTTAATTTCTTCATGGTATCAGAGCAAGGTTGCTCTGAAATTGATTTTTAAAGAAAAAAATAATTAGGGTTTTAAAAAATTTAGGGGTTTTTCAAAATTCAATTAAAACTGTCTTCTTGTAAGATATGTGGTTTAATTGCACAGATCTATTGTTAATTTCAAAAAACTCTAATTTTGAATAATTAGGGTTTCGTGAATTTTGGTAACTCTACTCTCTCTGGTTGATTGGTTGGTGATTAAGATTGCTTAATCATTGGATTTGGAATTCTGGATTTGATTTGCTCTAATTTGAGAAATTAGGGTTTTGTGGATCTTGGTGATTAGGAGTGAGTTATTGCTGATTAATCTGCTAGCCTTCTTGACTAAGTACGAATAAAGAAGATAGTTGGTTTGGTATTACTTTTCGCTGCATATCATTCAAAAGCTTTGTAACACCTCTTATCTCTTTCTCTTATTAGTATTAATTGAGTCTGTCTGCCCTTGATCTGCCACCTTGAGTGGTGTGAAAGCATGGGAACTTCTTTCTTCCTTTATTAATTGTTTGTTTTTATCTTTTTTTTTTGTTTGTTATCATGTCTGTTCATAATTCTGAGCGTAATACTCCTAATAATTCTGATCATGATGATGACTTTCATGATTCTGTTACCAGAATAAGTAAACTAGATATTAGTGATCCACTGCACTTGCATCCTAATGATACTACTGCTCTTACTGTTGTTTCAATAAAACTAAAGGGAACTAAAAATTATCAAGTTTGATCATGTGATATGGTTTTGGCTTTAGAAGGTAAAAATAAGATTAGTTTTATTGATGGTTCTTGTAAAAGATCTAAAGATGATGAGGTTCTTGGTAAACAGTGGGATATGGTGAATGCAATTGTTGGGTTAGATCTTGAATTCAATATCTGAGGAACTATTCTTGGGTCAATTTTTTTCAAAAAGAGCTAAACATGTTTGGGAAGAATTAAAAAAAACTTATAACAAGGTTGATGGATCAATAATGTTTGGATTACATAATCAAATTAATACTCTTAAACATAATGGATCTTCTATTGCTGATTATTATCATAAGTTGAATGCTTTATGGAAACAGTATGATGTTATGATAAAGTTGCCTAAATATGTTTGTAATGCTTCTGAAGGTTTTAAGAAACATAATCAGTTGTTGAAATTAATGCAATTTATTATGGGCTTAGATGATTCTTATATGCACATTAGAAGCTCTATTTTGTCTAGAGAGACTTTGCCTGATGTGAGAAGTGTTTATGCTACCATTTCTAGTGAGGAGTCTCACAGTGTTGCTGTTGGTAGTATAGTTGGTTCCTCTCAAAGGAATCAGGCTTCTTTTTTTGTGTTTAATGTGCCTTATAGCCAAAATTTTCAAAGAAGTAATCAGAATTTTAATGTCGGATCTTCAAGACCTAATAATGTGAATAATAATAGACAAGGTGGAGGTTCTGGTTTGAATAATAACAAGGCAAGTAGGGGTTCTGGTTTGGTATGTGATAATTGTGGTTTTAATGGGCATACTATTGATAGATGTTTAAAATCATTGGATACCCTGCTGATTTTGGGAAGAAAAAGTTTGGTCAAAATTTTAAGATACAAAGTGTTTCTAATAATAATTCTGTTAGGAAAAGTTCATCTTCTGGATTTACAGATGAACAAATGGCTACTCTTATCTCTCTCATCAAAGACAATAAAGTTAGAAAAAATGTGCAGGCCAATATGGCAGGTACTTATTTTAATAAAAGTTCTATATTTCATAAAAATTTTGAATTTGTTTTTGTTCTAATGCTAATTTTAAACCTAAACTTGTTAGTAATGAAAAAATAGTTGATTCAGGGGCAAACCAACATATGACTTACACTGATAAAGAATTAGACAATGTTATTGATGAGGTGTCATTTTATATACTTTTTCGGGGTCGTTTAGCCCCTTAAATCATGCATTTATGCCTAAACAGGTACTTAATCATTTCTTTTTAGGTATTTCATATTTGGAAGGCATTTGAAAGAATTACACGTGACTTGGGCTCATTTGGAGAAGAAGCAGACGAGACTACGGACCTACACCAACATCTCTCAAGATAATGTCCTTAGAAGCTAATGACGGCGCCACAGATTCAACGTGACACCGTCATGACGAAAACCAAGACGGCGTCTCAAGATCTCACGTGGCGTTAGAGCACACGACCCAGCCAATTATCTTGAATATTCTCTTTCATGACGGCGTCACGATTAAAATGCGACGCCGTCACAACGATTTTCCTATATATACAAACCCGAATTTATTGTTTTGAGTGTGTAACCTTAGAATAAAAAGAGGGTACTAACCCTAGTTCATTTAGCAGCTGTTAGGGATGATTTTAGGGCCTAAAAACCCTATTGTACTTCCTCCAACTCATGTTTTAATCAAGTAAGGTTTATTTAATCATTAAATTTATCTATGTGATGTTTGATTCATTTATGTTCTTGCTTTATCTTTAACATGCTTGGCTAAACCTTCTATTGTGTTTATTTATGATTGTATGAAACCTAGGATGTGGATCTTAGTGGTGTTTCTTCTTGTGATGGATATGCATGTTAGGTCTTAGAAAATCGGCTTTTTTCTGTATTGCCGTTGATATGTCTAGGAAAACATGTTTGTGTAGAAATGATGTCATCGGGTAACAGTCTTCGTATTACCTTGCCCCTTATATGGTTGATCAACTTTTAATATATTTCACATGCATTTAATATACTCTTAGGGGCCTTGTAATAGTCTTCATACTACCTTACTTGTGTGTTGCCTTAACGGAATATTAAATAGATGGCGGGTTCGTGTAATTCGTTCATGACTTAAGAAGTAATTACATAGATCATCACAAGTGTGACAAAGTAACAACACTAGGAGAAGCAATCTATTGAGTAATACATGATTAAATAAACACAGTCTTTTATTATATTGTTATCACCATTAGCTTAGATTATATTTAGTTTAATAGCTAAAACCAACCAACCTCTCAAATATAATTTACTTGCTTTCCATAAAACATAAAAATACAAAAATAATCTTCTCTTAACCCTTAGAATTCTGTTAGACCGTGATCAAGCCTTCCCAACCTATTCCCCGAGTAAACGATAACAACCCCTCGAGTCTTGCCTATACTACTACTACAACGATTAGGTGCTCTGCCTAGAGAGTTGTAAAACTTCATGGAGAAGTCCTACAACGACCGCATCAAGTTTTTGGTGCCGCTGCCGGGGAGTAGCGTAGGTTTCAGATTCTATCTAGGTTAGGTCTACTCACAAGATTCCTATCAAGTGAGATTTAATTTCTTGTCAGTTAGCTTTCTCGTAGTCTATATTTTCTTTGTGCCTTTTGTTTGTAACCCTTTTGTTCACCATCATGATGTATAAAAGACCACATACCTTACCCTTTCAAAACCCTCCACAAAACACAACCTTCCTATTCCAAAATCATACCTTGGTGTTTCAACAACATCAAGATAAACCTATCTACGATGCGTGGACTTGTTTCAAAAACTTAATCCAAAGATTCCCTCATCATGGCCTCGATTTATGGTCCCTTTCTTAATTCCTTTATCATCACGTTGACCAATATACCCAAATGGACCTTAACTTTGCAGCAGATAGGAACCTTAGGGAATTAAGTGGTGAAGAGGCATGGGAAACCATTAAAAAGTTTGCCCAAGGCCAAAAAGAATGGGACAACCCACCAAACATTATTTCCGAACAGGAAATAGAAAATTTAAAGGTTCATGCAAAAAGATTATTTAGAAATGAAAATGTTTGGGTTGAGATGCATAAGAATATAGCATGGGACAAAGTAGAAAATCTGAACCCACAAAGTACCCCACAAGTCCCACCATCATTTGAGAAAACCACACCGTCTGTGACTCACCCGAAAGAAGTAGATGAAACTATAGGAATCCCGACGGAGGTAGAACCTTTGGACTACATGAAACTAGAGGATATAGGCTTGAATACTTGTAGTCATGACCTATTTCTTAGTTCTAGGGAACTTCCTAGTGTTGATGAATCGGAGCCTCAACTTTTACCTAATTTTTCACACTTAGATGTAAATCTAAGAGGCAAAAGAGGAACCGACCCATACATCAATCCATATAGTCCGAGTAGTTTTAGGATGAAGGTAGTAAAACCCGTGACCATTCATACACCACCTTCACCCTACGTGGCATACCTCCATCAAAATGGTGTGTATTGCTACTATCACCCGCACTTGATGTTAAGTGTAGGGGAGACCCACATTCTACGCGTTAAATAAGCGTAGAGTCAGGCTCGTGACTCAAACAAAAATAAGCGCTTATTGGGAGGCAACCCAATCTATTATTTTCTTGCATATTAGGTGTGTCTTGTGTGTTTGTTTTGAGTCATATGATTGAATTGTTAATTCTCAGGTTGTTATGCAACATTTTATACAGGAAACAACTTATAAGAATGAGTGCAGGAAATTTTTCATCAAAAACGAAAAATAAGTTTTCACAGAGCGTGGAGACGGCGTCACGATTTACACGCGACGCCGTCACCACGACAACTGTGACGGGGTCAGGATATTCCTGGCGGCGTCAAACGCCCAGTTATAGGAAAACTTAAAATTTTTAAGTATTTTTGAAAATAAAAACTTGTGCAACACTTAAGAAAGTTTAAATTCTTTTATAAACCTGTAAAACCATGAGTTTAACAATTCTCTCATCCTATCTTTATTGCTTTCGTAAAGTCTAAACTTAGTTAATGAGGTTGTAGTTATTATTCACTCATGGATTTTACGTTTGGTGTAGTTGTCTATGTCTTTGATTATAGGTTATATTTGATGAGAAGAAGCTTGGAAGTTCTTAGGAAGTTTTATTGAACAATTCTTGGAGGACGATTTAACCAATTATCACATGTTTCTTCTCTATTATTGAGCAAACCAGGGGAGTACTAGTTTCTTTTACTTGTTTTCTTTTCCTTTTATTCATTTTTATGGGTACTTCTATAGAACATTGAGGACAATGTTCAACTTAAGTGTAGGGGGAAATAAGCTTTAGAAACTATTCTTTCATTTGCCATTTGCTTTATCTTTAAAATGATGGGTACTATATCGAAACATAGCATAAGAGGTAATTTTAACCAAAATTTAATTTTTTTTATGACACATACCAACAAAAACCGAGTATTAATAGCGTCTCATGGATAGAAATCTATAGGAATTCGGGTATCTATTATTGATACCCAAGATAGTTTATACCTTTAGCCTTCTTGAGTTAAGAGTGAGCAGTCACATGTGTCTATTTTGTCATTACAGATGTGTACGTGTGGTCTTC
>BQNB010133459.1:0-18462 GCA_026074375.1 Tanacetum coccineum
TATCTCATAATTCTGTAATTTACTTCTATGTATTGATTAACTTTATAACGCTCAGTCGCACCACATCTTTTAGGTCGCGACTAAATCGTTGGTACTTATTCTCTTAGTTGATTTCTCGCTTGTTCACCTTCTATTAATGGTCGCAGTTAAGATTTGTCATCGCCGCTCTCTTTGTTACTGCATCTCGATATCTCTATTTTGGTGAGTTTCTCACATCCCCTTCTTTTTGTATATTTTAACTGTTTTGGGGTGGAAAGCATGATGTGTTTTTATTAAATTTTTATGCTCGTACTTTTATGTTTTATAAACATTCGAGCATACTTAAACTTATTGAACTTTGCAAACTTGTGGAACGTGTTGAACTTGTTTTGGAATCGTGTTGAACTTGAACTTGAACTTAATATGTATGTTGTCGTATGATTGGAACCCGCCACTACTTTTAACTCACTTTCCCCCTTAACGGGATTGAGACGTTAGTACTTATGGATAGCGCTATTAGGAGATTAGCCCATCCTCACTCCCCGCACAAAGGTGTATAGTACTAAGTATTTGTGCCACACTATACAGCTAGAACTTAATTGGATGTTTGGAACGGTTAGGCTGAATACGTTTAAGTAGTGCCTCACATAAACACTATAGGATACATATTTGTTGAATTGATTTGGTATTACGTTACTTATGTAACGGGAACTGTTTTGAAAACTTGATTTGTTTTGGACTCTCAACTTGTTTGGAAATTAATTTTTGGTTTGGACAACAGTTTTGATGACTTGCCATTGTGTTGGCAAACTATTATCGGCCATCTACTCTTTACTAAAACTATATTTTGTGTACATAATCTTGAGAACTCACCAACTATTTCGATAGTTGACCGTTTTTATCATGCTTTTCAGGTGACATTCCTAAGGTGGAAACTTAGTGTGATTGCATTTGATTGTTCAAGATGTCTATTTTCTTCCAAGTTATTGTCTTTTGGGGTGATTCATGTTCGGAAGAAAAACAACAATGTTGACTTTTGTACTTTTAAACTTGTACTTTGTAATGTTGTAATTCAGATAACTTTCTTTTATCTAAATTCATGTAAGGTGTTTTATCTATCATCTTGTGTCATGTTATTAATATGTTACACCTCGCGTTTCCGCCTTGGTGGGGTGTGACACTCTGTAAGAAATGCTAGTTGCTCTTCATCCAAAATTTGTAACTATGATTTCTTTGATGCTAGTTGCTCTTCTCTCTAGCCATGCATTGTATGCACACTTTGATTATCTATATCAATATAATAGGGTTCATGATGAGGTACCTCTGAGATAATGTCTGAACCATAACTGGAAAGATTAGCCATCAGAACCGCCTTTGCATTAGAGACATCATCACAGTTAGAATCATAAGCATTAAGATCCTCAGTTGGGAAAGCAACGGTGTTTGGAATAGTTGTCTGAGCTGCTTTACCATCTGGAATGCCTAGATCTGTAAGAAATGATAGTCGCTCTTCATCCAAAATTTGTCCAACTTCTTGTGCTTCAGCCAACATTGTCTTTTTCTTAAACCATGCAACATTCCTAGACCTCTTCGGCTGAGTGCATTGCCTAGCCATGTGACCTTCACCTTGACAATTATAACATTCAACCACCCTTGCCTGCCCTCCTGCATTATTTCCTCTCAACAATCAAGATTGATACATAGAGAATGTTGTCCATAATCTTCACTCAAAACTGATTCAGAACAATACAGAAAGTGGAACAGAAGCCACTGCTCCTAAAGTTGACAAAGAACAAGGTGAAGTTACTTCGACCACAGTCACATCAGGGAGTTGGATATCTTTAGTATGAAAACCAGCTGGATCAGACATGGATTAAGGACATGAGGTTCTAGCTGGATCAAACCTTGAGCCCATGCAAGAAGACTCAGGCCCTGGAAAAGAACATGTGGCTCTTGCTGGACCAAACCCTAAGCACATAGATGAAGACTTCTACGCTACAGCTTACCCCAAAGTACATGGAAAACTGAACTCAGGACTCGAAGAACAGGTCACTCTTGGAAAAATCCAGAAGTTTATCTGCGACCTTTGATCGTCAATGGAAGACTATAGATGAAAACTAGACAACTTTTGGGATTAATTTCTTTATGACAAACCAACGAAGTATGTTCAGAGAAAAAACTAATGTTGTAGATGTGTCTGATTCCATCAAAATCTGATCAGAGTCATCAAACCACACGTCAGCTCCTCCAGTGACTCTCCAGTTATTAATCTCTTTCCCTAAACCTTCTTCAACAGGTCAAACGCAACACCAATCAACACAGATAGCTTATAGCAACATATTCCTCACTATCCCAGTAATCACTAAATTCATCGCCCTAAAGCTAAGAGTACCGAAATTGGAACAAGATATGTCTGAAGTAATGAGACTGATCACTTGCTGCTGTTTTGGCTTCTATTTCAATACCAAGTTCCTACATGTTGTTGAAAATAGTATGTAGGACAAAAATTGAGCCGATGCTTTCACTTATAGGCTATTGAAAGGACACAATGCCAGATTTGTGAGAAATATATGTGCTGCCTGATCTAAAGTCAAGCAGAAGACAAGAATCCTGAAACGAGGTCGAAAGAGATTTTCAGAATCAATGGGAACAAGGTGAGAATGAAAACCAAAGCCAGTGTATACTATCAGTCGACCTATAAAGCTGCATTGAAGAATTTAAATCTAAAGGGTGCTATCTTCAATTTCATGATTAAGTAATCAAGTCTGCCAACAGAAATTCCTGCCAATTACAAGACTTTTACCATGCCTTATGGATAGCATTGATAGAGGTTAAAATGCCTCTGGACAAGAAGTTGCAGAAAGGTAAATACCACACAAAGAAAGCTGATAGTGATGATGATGAAGGCGATGATGATGAAGGCCATTCAGCTTGGATCTTTTTTAAAACCAGGGTGAGTCAACAAAAAGGAGAAGACACGATTCAAGTGCTTCTGGGTCAGCTCAACCTCCTTCTAAAGATTCTACGCAAAGTACAAAGAACAAGCTGGATTCTAATGATTCTGCAGCACAACAGCCTCCAGCTCACACTTCTTCAGCCTGGCAAATCACTGACACAAGAGATACTCCTCCTGGCCCTTCAATGCAAAGATCTGACCATCAATCTGAACAATCTTCTGATGACAATCCAATTACTGATGAAGGGCATGCCTCAGATCCGGAGGTACACGATATCGCTTTATTATTCTAAGTACGGCTGTACAATGGTTTAAACCGATTCCTGAGAAGAAGACCAGCGTACACCTGAACCACGGATGGACCATTCCTTACAAATGATTTCCTGAACCAGAGAACTACTGGGCAAATGTATACTCCCAAATTGTATCAAAGACCTGAGGAGAACAAGCTTTAAAGGAAGATGGGTGATATAGGATCCTTCATCAAATGGTTCTGCAAACGAACAAGAAAGAAGAAGCTCTGCAAAGCTGATTTGGAAGGTCTAACTTTCAACTTGGTTAAAGCCTTTCACAATAGCAGCGTCTCTCTTCAGTTTCAGATGGATGAATGTCATAAGCTGCTGACTGATAAGGTTGATTTGGTTAATCCTGAGGGTCATCAAATTCTGCGTAATGTATATGAACCGTTGCCCTTAGGAGGACCACCAGGTCAGGTAACTATTCAACCACAACTCTTCTTCAATAAGGACCTGGAATGTCTTCTATCAGGTGACAAAGAACGAAAAACTGCCTTATCCATATCCAAGCTCAAAGCCGCTCGATACCTAGACTTTAGCCTTGAAGAATTAGTTCTATATCTGTGGGTTGAAAGTGAGCGCGATTATGACATCAGTGCAGCTTATGGCATCACACACTGGTGGTTCAGAAGAAAGGAATTCTACATCAACAAACACCGTAAACCCTTAGATCATGATGCAGTCAGATCCCATATGCGAATTTTTAGTGTGATCAGTATCAAGACTTATGAAAGATACGGATACAACTACTTAAGAGAGATAGTTCTACGCCGAGCTGACTACAAAGAGTACAAGATCTCGGAAAAGGATTTCAAAAACCTTCATCCAAATGATTTTGAAGATCTGTTTCTGCTTCATCTTCAAGACAAGCTCAACCACCTACCTAAATCAGACAAAGTTAATCTACACACCCAGTCAACATGTGGATCAGAAGCATTGTCATCAGGAAACGTGTGGAAGACTTGCAGCTAGGCGTTGAGAGCTATCAAACAAAGCTCAATCTGGAACAACCAAACTGGGATGCATCTGACTTTCTATTCAAAAAAGATTACACCATTATCAACAAACCCAGAGCAGTAATCTATAGAGACATGGATGATAATAAGAAGATGATGAGAATAGATGAGGTGCACAAGTTTAGCGATTGAACGTTGATGAGAATTCGGGACAAGCTAGATTTCATGGTGAAAGATTTCAGGCTGTTCAAATTCAATAAGGGCATGGAGACCAGAAAATGGACTGAGGACGACAAAAGAAGGAGTGAAGACTTTATCTAGGTGATTAAGAAAAGACTAAAGATCAGGAGAATCTTTCGAAGTCTGGAAAGCTTTGTCGGTGGACGACTAAGAGATATTGACTACAGACTGATCAGTAGAACAGAGTGACATCGTCACTCCGACACTGAGGTCAATATTATCTTATTGTGAATAATATATCTTGTACAGTATAAGTAATAAGTAGTATATCTTTTTATTCTATGACCCCCAACGATTGACAGGGAGCATTAATATGTTTCATACATGGCTTGTGAATAATTGGCACACTTTTCTCCTAATTTTTATAACATATTTAAATCAATTGATATCCAAAATGTCAAAGGGTTTAAAATTTTTGATAAGGGGAGAAAATGTGATTAAAATATGTGAATAATAAAAATGTGATTATTAAGACTCGTGTGTATACTCCGCCCAAACGTGCTAAACAATTTTGAATACCGATGCACATTTTGAGGGGGAGCGTTTCTGAAAAGTAAAAACAATCGAGGTACAAAACGCTTTGATATTTATATCATAAGTACCTTAATTGAATTTTCAATTGGTTTTATGGAAAGAAGAACTGTACCAAAAGACTGACCATGCATTTTACTTTATCGAAGATATAAGGTTGGTAAGGTTAGGAACAAGTTCCAATGATCAAGCCAGAACCGAAGGGATATGCCCAGGGATAATCCACTAGTTAGTGTAGAAGTCCTTAGGTATGACATAAAAAAAGAGAAAAAGTAAGAATAAGGGAATAGTGTCGACTGAGATGGAGCTAGTACTGGAATATACCCAACAAGGTTCTAGTCATGAAGTCTCGGTAAGCACTGAAGGGGTTGAAGAATTAAAAAGAATTGTAAGGATAAAGGGTGTAAAGAAAGAAGCCCTCCATACACTTAGGCAGAAACCGGGTCAATACATATGCTGCCAGAATCACTAAGATGATTGCTGACATTGAAGACCGACATCATGGACCCAGTGATGCAATGCACAACCCTCCCTAGCCACTCAGAATCTCTCAAAAGATTTCTGTTTCATTTCTCACGGAGACTAAACACGTAATCTATTGACTTTCTCACTCCGAGTTAGTTGATATTGAAAAGGTGGCAGTCAGCTCCAGCCTCCGATCACTAAAACCAAAACGCACTATCGAGTCTAGAGCCAAGAGATCATCAATTAATCTCGTTAGGACACATTGCCAATTCTCTTGTCTTTCACACACTGTGGAAACAAGACTATCCTAAGAGTCCTACGCATTATCCTTGTGATATTGCCAGAACATCCGAGTGAAACGAAGGTTTTTCACAATGAAGATGGAAATCCTGCTAGAGCCAACATCAAACAAGCTCTTGGTAGGTGACTTGTGCGATTCTACAAGAATCAAACTTGTGTCAACTGGAAAGAAACGATGGTGCGATTCTACGTGAATCAAACTTGTTCCAGTATATGAATTGACGGTTATTGAACATTTGACAAACAATCAAAACTCTCGAAGTGTTATAAAATATTTTCATAATTAACACTTAGACTGATTTTTTCAAATCAATTTTCTCTTTATTGCTAACTGTTTCATTACAGGATCATTTAAAGATGGAGATACCCAGTTCCAGTAATGTCAAGTTAATAACCGAATGCTCAGACACGACCTACACTTGTTATGAAGTTATGAAAGATCTCATAAAGGTGTCAAAGCTTCCGCAAACTCTGATATCGTGTATTTCTTCACAAGTGCACAAGATGGCAATACATTACAAGATGATGAAAGATTAGATTTGGCTGATGATCTCATGAAAGCTCAAGTTCACAATCAAAGACAAGTCAATGATGAATCAAAAGATCACTAATCAAAAGTACAAGATATCTAATGAAGAATCAAAAGTCTACGAGCTGATTATTAAAGTGCTTAAGTTTAGTATTTTAAGGGGTGACCTCCCTTAGGGGGAGATTGTTAGGTATTAGAAAAAGACTCGGTCACCCCGTGTATTTTACTGTTTATTATAGCTCGTAGTTAATAGTTTAACGTATGACTTTCGGTAATTAACCGGGTACTAATCTCTGGTTTATTGTAAGAACTATATATATACCTCTTCCAACTTTGGAAGAGGTAGCTAGTCATTTATTCATTTTCTTATTTTACACATATTTCTCTTACTAGAAAATATCCTCTCATGTGTTTCTCTCTCTAGAAACTAGCCAAGTCCAAGAATCGTCACCATGTTATGATTTATGATATACCACAATGTGCGACAATAAAGGCGCGATTGACCTTAGCAAAAACTCGGTGCAACATTCTCGAACTAAACACATCGAAATTCGTTACCACTTTCTTAATGATAATGTCCAGAAAGGACATATCTTAATCGAAAAAGTGTCGCTGACATTCTTACTAAACCCCTTAAATGTTAATCGTTTAACTATCTACGTATTGGTTTAGGAATGATGGAACACATTTCATAAATCAAATTAGTCTGCTTCTCCTTCTTCTGTCTCAATTCTAGTATGTGTTCCATTCTATGTCGTGACAACTTGAATACTTCATCCGAAGTACTTTAAGCATATTTAATTCGCAAAATGCAAATTAAAATGTCACTCCTCTTTGTAAAATTTTCGTCAAAACCCGAGTCCAAAATCCTTCACTGAGGGCAGCCCTCATACCATAGGCGGCCCCCCAATATATTTGGGACCGCCAGACGTTATGGGACCGCCATCAGCAGACACAAAATCTAAACACTTAACCAAAAAAATTCAAAACATAAAACCAAACATACCCCTTCCTCTCTACAAGCGACGAACACGAACACAACCACCCAAAAAACTAAAAATCACCCATTAAAACACAAATTGAAGATAAAATAAACACATATAATCATTCACAGCATCTTAAAGATCATCAATTGCAAGTCATTTCATCTATTTTCTTTCAATTTGAGTCTAGGGTTCATGATGAACACAAAAATTAAAATTGGGGATATTTCATTTTTCTTTTAATTTTGTACAATTAAGACTACTAAGATACAATGCATAACTAATATGCTTCCCGTAGACATAGGATTTGCATACATTAGTGAATTTGTTGAAAAGTTAATTTCGAACCAAAACCCCAATTTTATTTTCAAAATTACTCACGTTAGGAACATAATGAAATTGTGGTTATGCATTGTCAATACAACTTAAAAACGTTTTCAAACACATGCATAATGATCTCATGAACAAATTTTGAGATACATAATTCATATGTATTTTTTGACATGTTTGGATGAGCAAAATCAAACTAAGGAGCGTTTGGATTAACTCTTAGGACTTTAATTATTAAGTCGAGTTAATCGTTAATCCACATTTGTCACACTTAGGCACACACTAGACCTCTCTTTAAATGAAGGAACCTCACTAAAATTATCTTTTTCGATTCTAGGTGAAATGACTTTGGAAGATGAATTACGGTACACTAAATCATATGTTCCAACAATCTCAAATGAAAACTATATTCCTGACATCTTAAAACCTATCATTCGAAACCTAGAATGTAGGTCAATTCATGAAGGTCGTCCTGTATCTCCTGAATCCAATAAATATGATAATATTCAAAACCTTTTTCAAATTATCAAACTTTTGAATATATATGAACTTCATGAAGGAATCTGTCTAAGATTTCTACTTGAATTCTACTCCTCAATAGAAATCACCAAAGATGATGATCAAAATGTCTTTTTAACATTCTGGGCATTAAAAAGAACATTTAAATTTTCACTCGAGTCATTTGCCTCGATTCTCTCCATTCCATGTGAAGGAGAATGTTCTTACTCTGAAGAATCATCTCTCGACTCTTTGAAAACTAATCAAGAGTCAAACACACCGTATCAAACACACATTCCAACACCAAATGAAATTATTCAATCAATCACAACAACCGGACAAACCATTTTTCCAAATAAAATCCTCAAGGAAGAGCTTCGTCATGACATGAGATCTTGGAATGAAATCATTCAAGATAATGCCTTTGGCACTCAAAATGACTCACCATTTCTTCCTGCATCATCATGTCACATGATGTATTGCATTCTAACAAGTACTCCTTTCAACTTTGCCTACTTTCTAACCAAACGAGTTGAAAAGATTAAAAATAAACCAAATTCTCCAATGCCATATGGAATGATTCTAAATCGTCTATATGATCACATCATCAAAATTAATCCTCATCTACGAAAATCAAAATACAAATCATACTGGCCATCCATGAAACCCTGGGTTCATCCTACTCATCTTCAATCTATCATCTACATATCTTCTGAAGAAGCCTCAAGTAATGATTCAAATGATGGTTGAGATATTTCTTATGAATTATTACTAGACATTATTACTATGTAATATTTTCTTAACCCCTATCAACGGCCACTCAAGTACGTGTAAAACATATCTATGTTATTATCTCATGCTTGTTATATGAAACTTAGTTGATCTTTTAGTCATTTATATGATTCTACTTGGCACCATTCTTGGCCCCATTGCATGAGTTTCCCTCTTTTCTTTTAGCTAGATTATGTGATTCTTGAAGAAATAGAAATGCCACAATCATTCTTCCATCTCACTTAAGTTATTCTGAAAACAATTAGCTTTTGGAAAATTACGTAAACCTCCAGAGAACGACCCCCAAAAATTAAGGGCGGCTCCCTAAACCGTCTGAGGATTATGGGACCACCATCAGGGAACCATGAAATTTTCCTTTCCCCTCTTTTTCTGCAACCTTGACCCTATTCTCCTTAGGTCCAGCCATTCTTTCCTTTCTAGACAAAACACTTCCTAGAATCTTCATTCTCCAATACCATGTCTTTCCCAAAATACTCCTATATAAGATCATCATTCTTCTTCATCTCAATCACATCTTCACTTCTAAATTCTTCACCTCTCCTCAATTTATCAATGTCATCCTCTAGCAAATCCCCTCGTGACTACTCACAAAAAAACCAAAGGGGCATTCTTGAACCTTAGAGACAAAGTCATGATCTTCATCCCTCACCACCTTCTCCTCCACCAACTAGGACTACTCCCGCCTCTCCTATCTTAAATAACTTTCTCTCATACTCTTCACCTTCACAAAACTCAACTCAAAACCTAAATTAAATTCATCACCTATCAAATCTGCTTGACATAAATCTCCAACAAGCAATTGAAGCCACAAATCCCTCACCTCCTACCTCACCATATATCCTTCCACCATCTTTAGATCAAGTAAACTTTGATTCAAAATTTTGTCATTGTTGCTTGGATACCCGAAATCTATTTGATACATTGAAAGATGACCTTAATCGTATCAAATCTCTCATCATTGGTCCTTCTACTCAATTTCCATCCTCAATAACAACCTCCTTACCAAAATTGAGCAATCTCAAAAGAAAGCTTAATTTCACCTAATAATAAACAACCCATCTTTTGATTATGGCATCTTCTATCCTTCAAGAATTCACTAGTGTAGATTTATGTCTTATTATGATTCATACAAATATTGTATGAATTTTTCTTAGCTCGTATTAGATCTAGTTTTACTTTATGTTGTATGAATGTATTAGTTGCATTTGCTATTGTATGAGTTTTTTGATGGTCGAATGAAACTCTATTTTTGGTGACTTAAAGATAATGTGTTGCTTTTAAAGATATTTGTCTTGCACTTGCATTTCTAACTTTTTGAATTCGACGATCATCCTTTTTGAATTTGACAAAAAAGAGGAGAAATGGAACAAAACTCATTAATAATGTGTAATTATTAATTTTATACAAAATGAGTTTATATTTTGTCATCATCAAAAAGAGGGAGATTGTTAATACAAATAATGTCTAAAAACGTTATTTATATTTTTCGACCTCTCAACGTTTTGATAATAACAAAATGTAAAAACGTTTACGATAAAATTAAATGTTTACAAATTATTAATATAAAAATTCCATTTCTAAGACTAGTAATCACTTAATGTATGAACAAACAAATCATTAAGCATGATTAGTGATCAAGAAAATATTTTTTCTCTTATCCATTATATTTTTACAAAAGATTTTCACAAAATTAATTATACAAAATATTTTCTAATTAAAAGAAAAGTTTTATTAAAAGCTTAAAATTTGAAATTCAAATTTTCTCCCCAAAACGGAAGCTTCTATACCAGATACAACATTCCCCACAAAAAGACAAAAAAAAGGAGCGGAGTCTAGCTGGCGGTCCCCTTATAGGTTTGGCGGCCCCCTAATATATCTGGGACCGCCGGGCCGCCGCCAGCGACAGTTGGATTTTCCTGTCTATAAATATTGGTCCATCCATTGTTGAAAATCAGACCTCTTTGTACGAATTTTCTCACACTTCTTTCTCTCTCTAAACTCCTTCTTTCTCTCACTAAAAATCTTAATCACTAATATCTCTTGATCTTGTTTCAAGTGATCTAATCTCTTCTTCTAATCTCTTCCCTCTCATTCAAGTGCAAGAGAAGAACACTCGTATTCGTCAAGAAACGAAGTGTTGATTAGTGATCTCTCCTCTTTTCTTCTAAGTACCAAATCTCTATTGTAATTATCTTGTGTATTTGTATGATTCGGATAGTGTGTAAATCCGATAGTGTAGATCTAGTGATTGTGTATTGATTGTGAAGTGGTAGATTGGTTTTAGCTAAGATTAGGACTCGACATTTAGCTTAGTGTCAGAAAATAACGTAAGCAGCGTGTAAACGGTTTTCTCCGCCTGAAGGGAGCTTGTTGACATAGTGAAATCTCGAGTAGGATACTCGGGGAGTGGAGTAGGGCGAAGAAGAGCTTCGTAGCCGAACCACTATAAATCTTGGTGTCTTGGTTTGATTGTTCCTTTCCTTATCTCTTCATATTATTGTCATTGTTATTTAGCTTTAGTTTAGATTGTTATATTGTTTGTTCATATTGTGAATTGGTTAAACATACAACTCGAATCTACATATTTTGTAAGCAAAGTTTTTAAAACCAAAACGAACCTGTAAACTATTCAACCCCCCCCTTCTAGTTTCCACACAAGTAATGATATATATACTCTAACTCATCTACTAGCCTCCTTGTAAATAATTGTAGCTAAAATTTTGAAAATGGACATAATCAGGCACAACAAAAGTAGGTGCAAATATAAGTATTTCTGTATTTGGACTTTAATTTTCGCATTTTTGAGCTTTAAATAATTTATTTGTAAAATGTTGTAACAAATTAAACCTGACACTGGTTTAGAATTGTGTAGAAGCAGGAAAGCACAGAACCACCGAATAGGTTTCTTATGTAAAAGTTGTATCGCATATGACGATAAGATGTGATAGAGACAATAAGTAACTTTGCCTGCATATCATGTACAACTATACAAGTAAAGATTTAGGTTTCCTATAAGCTACTGCCTGCCGCATCCATTTCATTAAGAATTGATGATAGGTTCTATAGAAACTAGACCATCTTATTTGTCAAATACCTTTGCATAAAACTTCAGTCATTTTATGCGATGTTAGATTTTTCGTATCATAACATACACGGCACAAGACAGACAGTGAACAAGTAAGGAGTCATTCGTTTGAGTGCTTGTGGGTTTAATTCATATCTTCCACGTCTTTGTTTTTTTTTCGTTATGAATTATATTTAGAATATAGAAAATCTAGTACAACAAGGCACCACCCTGTCTAGGGGTATACTAGTAACCTTGTCACGCTACATGCTACAGACCTGGGTTCGATTCCCGGGTGAGGCATTTCAATTGTTGTGATGAATAGTTCAAGTCCAAAAGGGTAAAACGGATCATGTCAAATAGATTCAAAGTACAAAATATAATTCGAAAATGGTCTTTTAGTTATAAACTAAAAAGGGTACTAACAAGTTACATAAATAAATATAAATAGAAGGATATAAAACACACTTCTGGTAACAAGTAATTTTATATTTCCTATTTCTTTATCCCAGCAAAGAATGTTGGAGCTAGCTCCCTTAATACACTCAAAAGAATTAACTATATTGAATGATAAGATATTAACATCTAGCACTAGTCGTCTAGTAGTAGAATAGTACCCTGCCACGCTACAGACCTGGGTTCGATTCCTGGCTGGTGCACTCATTATAAGGGATCTGGAAGATGAATTTCTTCTTCCAAGCACCTTGTAATGTTTTTCATATTTGCAAAAAAAAATCAAGGAAACGTTTGTAACATAACTAAACATTTTCTATTAATAAATGATTAGCTCAAGGTTTTAACCTTAAACAAGGCGTTCGTACTCGTGCATTGCACCGGACTTGTTTTTTTGGGAAAAATTAAACTTTTACGTATATGAATTAAAATCATGTCATTTAAGCATTCAAAGAATACAACTTAATCTGACCAAATATATTAAACTTGCATTAAAATATATTTAATTTTGATCATAATACCACATTCTCATTTATAGTAAGTTGACAACTTACAAAAGACATCGTCTATTCATCTACGCTTATAGATAATGAGTTCGAGCTTTATTAAACTAAATCTACATCAATGATCATAAATACAAACATCACTTTTGTTTTGATTTAGTAATAACTGATTAGATGTAACGATTGATTCTTTTATTTAAAAAGTTTTCATGCGTCTTATTTTTGTTCGTTTTGATGATTCCTTTGGAGACACCATTAGAAAAAGACAACTAACGACTTATAAAAATCTCATGTGATACAAATTTATGCACAACCAAACAAACCATGTTTTTGTGAGTAATTGCAAACGAAAGAACATGTATTTCTTCTATAACATAAACAGTATAAATATAACATTTTACATCTGAATTTTCTACCATAAAAAAACTAAACATTATTGTTTCTATTGAATAAATTAAATCATATCATATCCCTTATATGACAATATTTGTTACAAATTCAATTACAATAATATATATATATATATATATATATATAACATATATACGGGGCTAACTATGAGTGTATAAATCATAATTTAGTAACTGGATGCCACCTCAACGATGACATGACACCATAATTCAATAAATTTCAAAATTATATCAAAGATATACTCTGATATCTTTTTAATCAAGTAATACATATGAACCCTAATAGATATTTTATATTTTCATTCGACAATTGAGGAGGGTGGAACATTGGACGGCAAAAAAAGAGATCCAACTTTGGAATCAACGAATACTATGTAAGTTTTAGTCTTCTTTTTTCTTATAATGTCGTTTGTGTATGTGCTTTTATCAAATTATCATTAACTTGTCTTCTTTCATGTGGACGTTTTGTGTTTGTTATTTACTTACATATGCTAATCTTATCCTCAATGTTGTTATTGTTGCAAAGATTAACATCATCTAATCATGCTCTTTCTTTGTATTTTGTAGAAAAATCTTGCTAAACAGCAAGTTACTAACACACCTGAGTAATTGTTCTTCAAGAAGGAAGACAACGACGACCGACCGATGGTGAAGCGCCTAGCCGTGCGTTGGAGTAGGGAAGGCAAGGGGCTAACTGGGTGATAGGGTGGGTGGCTAAACAAGGTGAGTATGCAAATCGCTTATGAGAGAAAAGCAATTGACTAATTATGTTCATCATATGTGATTTATAGTATTTTTGTTGGGCATGGGTGCTATTATGATGCTTTACACGTGTGTGAGCCTCTGTTATAGGACATTATGAAGATTATTGCATTTCAAATATTGTTATGTTTCTTTGTTTTCTTGTAATGCTTGTGCTTTCAAATGTGGCAAGTGTTACGGATTATGGCAGTGACGGGGTACCACCAACTGGGATCGTGATTACTGCACTGGTTTTTTTTGCTATTCTTGGCATGCAGTAAGCTGTAATATTTTGCTAACAAATTTAAATCCAGTATGTTTTTAGGTAATAATGATTTTTGGTACTGAGGATTGTCTTTTGACTACTTTGAAGCTGACAATTTTATTTGTGAAAATGATGCAGGTTATGTATAGTATGCCATATGCATTGGTAG
This sequence comes from Tanacetum coccineum, assembly GCA_026074375.1. NCBI lineage: Eukaryota > Viridiplantae > Streptophyta > Magnoliopsida > Asterales > Asteraceae > Tanacetum > Tanacetum coccineum. The sequence goes on from BQNB010133459.1 coordinate 14,461, forward strand.
CCTCACGGATTGAGTCTCTAGGACTTGGCCAAGGCGGGTTCACGAGTCATTTTACTGTGCTTTCTTAATTATAGTCAGTTTGACTACCGAGTTTGGCTAGTTCTAACAAACTTTGACCAAGTGTAACAAACTTTGACCAGGTGTAACAAACTTTAACTACCGAGTTTGACCAGTCCTAACAAACTTTGACTAGGTGTAACAAACTTTGACTACCGAGTTTGACCAATTGACTACCAAGTTTGACCAGATGTAACAAATTTTACTGAATTTGAAATAAAAAAGCTGCTGAATATCAAAAATAAGCACAAATAAGCAAATTCGGTACTAATCTTGCCAAGATTCTTACGATAAAACCATAAGCAATCAATCTCGGTTGCATAAAACACACCCGAAATTAGCAATAAGCACAAAATAAGGTCAAATAAAACCGAAAAAGCTTAAAAATAAGCTCACGCGATAAGCTAAACGAATAAGCAGTCCGAATAAGCACTCCTAAACAACACTAAATCGCTCATGCAGCTCTGATACCACTTGTGAGGTCTTGAATATAGGATCAATAAGCAATAAAGTGTTTAGTCTAGAGAGAGAAAGTAGAGAGAGAAAGAGTGAGGAGAAAAGATTAGAATGAGATTAAGAAAAACCTAAAGACATACCTCACAAATGAGGTGGTGGAGAGGTATTTATACCCTTTTACAATAATGAGCATAAAGCCCTTGTCTTTTAGACCTTTACCATTTAGCCCCCTTGTCTTTTAGACTTTTTCTATTTAGCCGAGTCTTGTGACTTTATTTTAGTCACAAGCCTTTCACTTACCCTATTACACAATATTATTATTCTATTTATTACAAGACTTTTATCTCAATAAGATCGTCACTTTTATCAATCCTAACATAGTCTGAATCTCTCTGCCTAAGGATGCTAAATTCTTTCATATTTGACCCCTTGCAGGATTGTCGGTGGGTGTTCTAAATGTCTCTATTGTACTACCATATGTATGTGTTTCCCCTCTCATATCTTCAATCTCCCTTAATCATAACATATGTTGGATCAAGGGTTCTGGATCAAGTTATGCATTATTGAAAAAGAATGTTATTTGATTCACCAACTTCTATATTACTCTCAGAGATGTCATTCGCGTCTACCCGACCCTAATAAGGGGTAATCAGGTTTTCAAATAGAGAAAAATTTCCCTGAATCTGACTCTACGTGTTAAATGGGATCGGGTCAATCGAATAAAAACTATCATATGCGCCTTTAGTAACGGTTCAGGTTAATCGTGTTAAACTGGCTCGGGTTAATCGAAAAAATAAAAACTATGTACAACTATAGAAAAAGGCGATTAAAGCCTGGAGAGAACATAGACCAAGTGAAGAAGATCAACTCAAAAGAGCCCAACGAGTTCTTAAGCGATCAAAAGACCAACGAGTTCTTAGTATTATAAATATTATTATGAGTCTAATATTTATAGACATATATTGCAGTTTATGAGTTTAATAATTCCCTTTATTTCAGAGGGATATGTTTGTTCAAGATGTATGGATAGTATGTTTTAAGGAGAAAGAGGCGTGATAAACAAAAAGTTTACTTTTCCTATCAATTCTTGAAAAGTAAAGGAGGATCTCTTAGCTTTGTGGTACGCTACTTTATCAACACACATATATCAGCTGGCTAGCAATACATCTGTTTTTCCTGTAATTTATTGTAAAATTTAAACAGTGTTACGCTTGATCAGCAATGTTATATGAACAATGGATTTCAAATCTTTTGTCATATGTAGGTTTGGACTTTGCGAGCACAAAGTAGTTTGGATACTATATGTGACTCCAGTACCGCAGCTAGAGTATATTAAAATGTGTTTCACTGTAAGTAACTTTTACACAATAGTATACATTAACTGATAACCAATTAAAAAAGATAAGAAATTGAATTCTATTTCTTTTTTCTAGGTTGCTAAACTTAGGTGGATCCCAAGTGACAGGCACAAAATCCCATATAATCCTTTTATAGTTTAGACTTACGAAACTAATATGTCATATCATACAGTTAATTAGTATTCTGACTTGTGGGTTGACTTGATGAATCAGCATACCACGGACATGTTTAATTTGCAGCCGAGTTCTGCTCTTTGGTATGCCATGATCTTTTCAATAAGTAAAAACTTGCTCTTATTTTACCACATACGTAAGTAATTTTCTTTTTTGTATATGCAGATGGAGCGTGAAGGTTATACTATAGAAGGTGACTATCTTCATGTGAAACATGTCATCGTGGTTCAGTTAAGTGATGGTTAGCACAACCGTGCTATTGGACCCGTAGTAATTGTTGGTAATCCATCGGTTCCTCAACGGCAGTCATCCAATGATGTTAAGGCGTTTGTTGCTGGAACCAACAATGTTGCTTCACTTAGCTCATCAACGCATAACATCTGGATAAACGCTGAAGGTGGCGGATCTTCAGTGCCATCACCTAGCAGTCCAATAACTGATGCAATAAATTCCTTAATTCATACTTCAGATGCATCACATTCAGTGTCAATAGGGCAGGATTTAAGCATGCAGCAGTAATTGGATTTTAATCCGGTGTTACAGAAACCAACTCCGATTCTACAGCAACAACAATCTTAAAGGTGACAGGAAAATGTGATGGCGCTTGGAAATGTAGTTGGAACGGGGCAGAACATTGATGGTAGTAATAGCATGGTTGGGGGTCAAGGGTCTGGAAACGTGAGGAGAGGTGCTCCTCGTGCAGGACGTATAGGTGCGTCACCATTAGCTATTCTTAATCCGAACCCTATGGAGATGAACCAGGGTTCAACCAACAACACTACTTCTATACAGGATATAAAACCAAGGACAGCAGAAAGGAAACCAAGTGATTGATTATTATTAAATCTCACATTTGAAAGATTATTCATTCTCATGTAAGTGAATCCTGAGTTGGTTGAAGATTTAAATAAAACATGATTGAGATTTGTTGGGAAAGATGAAAGTGGCCAACGAATAGAGGTTTGTTTTTTTTTATTAGCTCATACTTTTTAGGTTTTACCCTTGGATGTTATCAGTTGGACTAAAAGTATAGTTTTATTATGCTTCTTTATTTGGGCACATTAACCATGCAATGTACTATGTATTCAGGGCTTTCCCTCAGTTATAACACGTGTTTTGTGAATCCTAAACATAAAAATTGTAATTATAATTGTGGTGCCTTCTCATCAGAGGCTGATAAAGCTCTATTCTAATGCTTTCTAAAATGTTCTGATTTGCTGTTTATTTGAAAATGTATGAGGAATATTGAAAGAGATCGTGAATAAAAAGTTTGAGAGCTATGACGTTATAATCGGTTTTTGTAGTTTTCTCCTATTTGAACTCCAGGCCTTTTTAGAGGGGCTCTGGTCACGATGGTTAAACGTTTCAGGGTCCGTCAGGCGTCAGTATAGGTTGGGTTCATCCACTAGAAGTTATTTTCTTAACTGTTCGGAATTTCGTAAATAGCTAATCTATTTAGTGTGATTAGAAAAGACACTTCTTAAGTGATCTGATAAATTTTATATGAAAAATTGAAGATTTGAGAGTATAAACACTTGAAAAAAAGTTTTAGATTTCAACTGAAATGGCTTGGATTTCATATGTCCCTGGTTTAATATTCGCTCCAGCCTTCAACATGGCACAATGTTGATCTGCTTATGCTAAACCTAATTAGTATATCGATTATTAAACTAAGGTTGTATATGATAGCGACCTATTATTAGGAATGTCTACGTAAAATTCCAAATACACATACACATAAAAAGAAACTTGAAGATATTCACACACATATAGCTATATATAACAATGTGAACAATCAAAAAAAAGAAGAGAAGTGCAAATAATATGTTTACACATAATATGTTTACACAAAAAAAGATAAGCATTATAACTAAACGACAAAAATCATCTCAAAAACAAATTATGAACAAACTATCACTATTCCCGTATCATTATTAAACAATTCATTTGGATTTAA
>BQNB010133460.1:0-14969 GCA_026074375.1 Tanacetum coccineum
GAAATTTTGAGGCAAAAAGACAAAAAAACGGCTATATAGCCGTTACATTCAAACACCCCAACGGCTATCTTTTTCAAAAGGAAAAAAAAATTTATTTTTTCTGTGCTGGTGGTGACGGCGCGACAACGGAAAACACCACCGAGGTAACGGTGCGCCAACCGTTTTCTGGCGCCGTTGGCGATGGCACCAGAAACGGCGCCACCGTACCTCGTCCTCTAATAACTACATAAACATGTTATAATTGGTTTTCTTTCTTTATTAGCTAATTTTATTAGTTTCTTTTGTTTGTGCTAGTGTTTGGGTTTATATAAGTAGAGTTAATAGTACTATAATTAAGCATTTCTTAACTATTACCAAAAGGAATCTTTTGCTTGTGCTTGTGTTTGGGTTCATACTGATAGACAATAATTATGCAAGCAAATTGTCGCTATTAAACAAACCCACGCAACGCTTCTCTACATACTCTCACGCCACCATTGCATGTTACTATCAATAATGCATCTTTCATCTTTAAGAATCATAATCTCAAAAACAAATAAAAATCATGTGTATCATTTCTATAGCTTCTTTACAGATTTATCAAATTTTAATAAAATCGATTCTTACATTTCATGTGTAACCAAGTTAGTATTACAAGATCTCTTATCGATGAGGAGCAGAAATTCGTGGTTTTTCAAGATTGAAAAATCAACACTAGTCACTAAACCAATCCCAAAAAGTTAGAATAAAATATGGTCATGGATAAATAGAAATACCCACATGAATAAACAGCTCACGTTTTTAGAATCATTGATAAGCATGGTGGAATGACAGAGTCACATGTGCATATGATATGCTTGTGGTACTCTTGCACATTTACATGTTATGGGTATCGTATTTGTCAAAGGCGATGGAAAATATAACACACTACATGCACATGCTCACATCAATGGTACGTAAATACAAACATTATACAATTTAAATTGTAAATTAGAGCAAAAATAATAACTTGTTTTAGCAATGACTAATGTTATCAAATTAGACAATTGTAAGAATATCAATTAGCTATATAATTCATTCTCATTACAAAGATTGTATACCTATTTATAATTGAATATGATTTAGAAAATAAGATAATATACTCAAAAGTCAAAACCTTAAACTTAATAGACTCTAAGCCTCCGGATAAAGCTTGGGCCTACTAAAATACTCCGTCTAACAACAATTACATTTTTATTTATCAGTCGTTCGTCATATGATTATTATTAAAAATTTATGAAAACTTATCAACTATTTGTCCTCTCGAATCTAAATTTATTAGTAAAATATGTATTCAGGCCCGGGTTGTTCGTCGCTTGCTTATGGAGCAATGCAGGAACTTGGACCATTCCGAGTCAATAGTGACGGGAAAACTCTTTACCAAAACAAATTTGCTTGGAATCGAGGTAGAAATTTCTCTTAGCTAAGGCACATTTAATTTGTCTCACAAAATGCTTACATGACGCCGAATATTGGGTAAATTTCAGCTGCAAATGTTTTATATTTGGAGTCGCCTGCGGGAGTAGGATTTTCATATTCCAACAAATCCTCTGACTACAAGAACGGGGGTGACACTTCAACGGCTGCAGATAATTATGTGTTCATGTTGAATTGGCTAGAGCGGTTTCCTGAGTATAAAAAAAGGGATTTTTATTTGGCGGGAGAGAGTTATGCAGGACATTATGTGCCTCAGCTTGCCCAAACTATCATTTACCACAACATGAAAGCTAACAAGACATTGATCAATCTCAAAGGGATCCTAGTAAGTGTTCTTCTATTATTCTCTTTTGAAAAGGATGTAACACAATTAGCTAAAATGAAATACTTTTATTAAACTTTAGATTATCTTTAAGTCCTTTTTGGCCCCGGAACTTCCAAGTACATCACTATACAAGTAGTGTTGCCATTGGTGCAGTTGACATCGCACCTACTGTATGGTTCCAAATTACAAAATAGGGTAGGACCATGGTGCATGTTATGTGGTCATATGGTTTTATGCTTAGCTTGCTAAATACTTTTTTATAAAGGAACAAAAGAACAAGGTCCTAACTGCATTTGTACCATCATTTCATATTTCCACTATGCAATCATTGTACACTATTTTGTTATATAACTTGCATTTGTTCAAGTGCTTTAAGAGTCTTGTAGACTTTATGGTGAGACTCATTAATACAATGTGTGTTGATTATAAAAGTTTCACAGTACATCATTAATTTCCAAGCTTCAAGAACTACCTGACTGCTACATAACCTTCAAATAATTTGTATCGTGGGATTTATAGCGCATGCACTTGCTAGCTTCTCGTTTACACTGCCACTAATAATTGCTAGCTAGCTTTGCTATAAACTTTCACAAATTCAACTTGGCGACCTATCATGTATCCAGAGGATGATTTGTTTCTCGAATTTTGAATGCGGGTATATGGTGTGTACTAAGATTAGTAATGAGTTAACATAGTCTCACTTATTGCAATATATCTATCTAAAAATGAGTAAACATAATCTTTCGATGATATGGTCACATGTCTTTTAGTCTTATATGTAAGTAGCCATAATTAGAGCTTTATATTTTTCCATTAAGTTCACTTTATTGGTGATCAGTGGCCCTTTAGACACTGGATTTAGATCTTTGTTAAGTTTAATTATTCTCACTATTATGCGGCAATAAGCAACGTACTCTAAACTCTTGGTTTATAATGTTATTTTATCTGTGAATTTGTTGAATATGTAAGCAGATTGGTAATGCGGTGATCAATGATGAGACAGATACAATTGGGATGTATGATTACTTCGGTTCACATGCGATAATTTCTGATGAAACTGCTTTTGCCATCCGCAAACATTGTGATTTTTCGCCAAACGCTGTCACCCAGCCAGATACGTGCATTGATGCTACAAACGATGCTGAATATAACATTGAGGCTATTGACATCTACAACATCTATGCTCCTTTATGCTTCAATGGAAATCTCACTGCAAAACCTAAAAAGACTTCGGTACGAAAATTTACTCTACCTCACATGTTCTTATAAGAAGCCAAACAAAACCTGTCATGTTTTGATCTTTATATATGTCGACATGCCGTGCTGATTTGTCCAAAACATGGGTTATCGTGTCTTTTGGCACTTGTGTTGATAATCAAACTTCTTTTATTTAACATTTAGGCAGCATTCTTTTGATTTTTTGCACCTGCTTTTAGGTTGCTAAAGCCTTTTGTCTCTGCTTTCGTCACTATTTTCATAGGACATAATTGTCTTACACTTTGAACTTGTTTGGTGCATACAGTGGCAGAATATTGATCCTTGCAGTGACTTCTACACGTACGCTTATATGAATCGTCGAGATGTTCAAGAGGCTATCCATGCCAATGTCACCAAACTCAAACATGATTGGGAACCATGCAGGTACGTTCACATCTCTATCCGTTGTGATCTATGGGTGCTTGCCTCCTTTGCCACAAAAGAGTGTATATGCTTAAGTGACATATTGTTGCTCAATCTATTATCTACTAACAATGAAGTTGTGATGTCGAAACCATGCAGTGAAGTCATAAGAGGCTGGCATGATAGTGCCACAACAATTATTCCGCTCCTTAAGGAATTTATGAAACTTAAGCTTCGTGTTTGGATATTCAGGTAAACATCAACTACACGGTATACAAGAATTGTCATACTATGTTTACCATAACTAATTATATGAAGTATACAAGAAGACAAGATAAATCATTCTGAGTTTTATGGAATACATATTACTAATAGTATCATTACAAAATCACTGCAACCTTTCTCAAATTGGCAAAATATAAGATGTTTTTTTATCTATAGCAAAAAAAACTTGTGGCTGCGTACTTTGTGGTCATCACGCTATTTTGTTCTTAGACCACCTTTGTTGCTAACATATGCGTATGAATTATTCCTTTATTTTTATGACAGTGGAGACACTGATGCAAGAGTACCAATTACCTCAACAAAGTACTCAATTAATTCCATGAAGCTTCCTATTAAAACTAAATGGCATCCATGGTTTCATCAAGGAGAGGTAAATAGTCATTTAACGTTATAAACGCTACGTTGCCAATGAATCAATCGCTTACATTTGTAATCAACTGTATTTAAAATAACAGGCTGGTGGATTTGTACAAGTTTACAAAGGAGATTTAACCTTAGCAACGGTTCGAGGGGCAGGTCACCAGGTGCCAAGTTTCCAACCAAAAAGAGCTCTTGCACTCATCAAGCACTTTTTATCAGGAAAGCCACTACTGGATTCTTCAAAACGTTGATACGATTTTTTACATAATTCTTTTACAGGCATTCAGATGTTCTCATTCTTAAAGTCGATTAATTGTAATTAGGCCAATTTAATTGTTGATCACTGGTGATACAAAGTCATTTTATCTTGATCAGTTTTTCAGCCAACGAAAACAAAATAATATGTTTAAAAGTTTTTTGCTCGGATGATTGTAATTAGACCTTATGGCTTTCTTAATGTTTATATTAAAATTCCTCTTTAAAGTTTGTCGACATTGTCCAGTAATTTTCTAAAAATGATAAATGAAAATCAAATCTCGTATGATTCTAAAATGAAGACTAACAAGGCTACAAAAAGGTTCAATGCACAATATCTATGAAAATATATGCAACATGCTGGTAAAGTATACAATTAGTTGCATCAAATGGTTGCGTAAGATTATCACATGACGATCTTCCAAGATAAGCCCATTTAAGACGTATTCCAATTATGTGATATTGGCTCTTGTCAACACAGTCTTGTTCTATTAAAAACAACGTTTTATATGTTACAACAAAAAGTAATTATGTTTATTATAGGGAAATTATAAAAAATGTAAACAACATACCACTTTTTATAAAGTTGTGTAGTTAACTTTTTTTTTCTGCTAAAAAATTATTTAACTTTTGATTTTCGACTATTGTATGTAGCCGGTGACCTGACCTTCAAATGCTTATGTGGATCCGGTAATTTCCACATAGATACGAATTTGTCTATATTTTTTCAATAATTTTTTTTAAATATATTATTATTATTATTATTATCAACACAAATACCACCATCACCCATCATCATCTTTCATAAAGAAAAGCGAAAATTACATAAACAACCTATTTGGAAAAAAAAATTGTACGCAGTAACTTGCTTATATTTATTTTCGAAATTGACCTTTTAAATCGCTACCAATTGGTAGCGATCAACTAGATAAACACGTGTCGCAATTTGATTAGTTTTAAACATTTACGGATAAAAAAAAATAAAAAAAAAGTAGATCGATCCATATGGGTAGCGATTTAAAAAAAAAATTCATCATTTTGTTTTAGGGTTTTGTTACCTATTTCTTTGGTTGAATTTTTTTGAAAATCTTGATCCGGCCTAGCTTTGCGCATAAATTTACATAGTGATTTATTTTTGTAATTTTTTTTTTGCTTATTTGGGTAGTCTTTGATGAGCGCTACATAGTGAATTTAAATTATAAAAAAAGTTTTAATACGCATAAGATATAATGATGCAAAGTGTGTCACTTGGAATTTTTAAAAAAAAATTTCAATACAATTGTATAGCTATGTTTTAGTAATTATAAAAGTTGTAATTGAAACCTTAAAATTAACGGTAGTCATTAAAATCATTACAACATGATAACCACCAGAAATCTAGCAAAGTACATGGCCAACCTTATTTAGACGATATAAAAACATAAAAACAACAACAAACAACGACATACATGGTTAGCAAACTGGTGTTAAGCAATAATGCTTTTACATGTCTCTATAGTTCGTCATCAGTTGTCGCTTTTCTTCCATGCTTCTTAGCAGCTCATCCCTAACGCTTTTCAAGTGTACACACTTTTTCATGTCCGCCCCTGTCATGCATCATAGGGCGTACTTACCATAGTCGATAAGTGGGTGATCGTGCAATACCATCAGATTGTTAATTTCTACCCTACGATCTGTAAACCTATCAGCAAAGCGATGCATCAACGCTAAAATTTGTTCCTCTAAAATAGCTTCTTCATCAAGTGCTTCTTGTAGTTTCATAAGGACAGTTAACCTAACTTGTTTTGGGTTACTAGCCATGGTAGAAAATGAGAAGATACAATTAATAAGTTGTTTGAATGATAAATTTAGTTGTGAGTAAGAGTCCCTAATTTGCGTGTGTATATATAACATTTGTACACAATAGTTATTGAATTAAAAAAAATCTGACAAATTGTCAGATATTTTCCTAAATTACGTGTAATTTTAAGTGATAGACAGCATTGTCAATGAGTTGTCTTATCTGTTGCAGTAAAAAACACGTGTGTTGTCAAATCATGTCCTAAATCACATATAATTTTAAGTGATAGACATCATTGTCAGTGAGTTGTCTTATTTGTTAAAGTAAAAAACATGTGTGTTGTCAAATCATGTCCTAAATCGCGTGTAATTTTAAGTGATAGACAGCATTGTCAGTTAGTTGTCTTATCTGTTGCAGCATTGTCAGCATTGTCAGTAAAAAACATGTGTGTTGTCAAATCATGTCATGAATATTGTGAAATGTTCATTGGTAAATAACATTGTCATTGAGTAGTTTTATTTGATGCAGAATGAATAACAATCAGTTTATTCAAAATTTTCATTGAAAAATTAAATACATAGTAAATAAACCACATAGAATCTAGTAGATTGGCAACCTTATTTAACACAATTGAAAAAAAAACAAACAACAACAACAGACATGGTTGGCCTTGTGGTCTTCATCAACATCATTATATAGTCTATAATGCCATGTACTTGTTAATGAAGTTTTGCTTTGTAGAAATGCTCCTCAACAATTGTTGTCTTGTTCTGAGTATGTTGTTAGTTGTACGGATATCCGCTTCAAGTGTCATTAGTAGAGCATACAATCCGTAGCTATTAAGGCTAGTTGTAGGCATACTTTGCAACATTGTTATTTGTACCTCACGAATACGCATTTTCTCTGAATAACGATTTAAGTTGCACAACAACTGATGTGCAATTGTTTCCTCAGTTTGAATCTTCCTTTGTAGTTTTGAAACAATTGTTTGACATGCTTCATTTTCCAAATAAGCCATATAGTTTGTAAGTGGAGAGAAGAAGTGTGTGTGTAAGAGACAAAAATGTAATGTAGATGATAGGATAGTTGATATAGGGGAAATAGTATGGTCAGTCTTTATCAATAGACTAAAATAGTAAAAAAGATTGACAAATCTCGTACATTTATAAAAAATAATAGACATTTTCATGGATTGGTATTTATTAACTGTCATTGACTTGTTTTATTAAGATTGATACTTAATTATTCAATTGATAGAAAAAAGGAACAAAATGTGTACATTGAACAGACTTTGTTAATACATATTTAGTTACATGAATATTAGTACATATGATTCTTCAAATGTTTACGTTGAACTTCTTTTTATTTTTTTGTTTCTGCATTTGATGTAGTTAGCTTAGATCTATCTTTGGTTCTTCCATAGAGCCATTGTTGTGAATCAGCACCGAGCTTAGATCTATCTTTGGACATGATACATTAGTTTTCTCGTCTTCAAAGTGTTCTTATTCCGCCCATTCAACCATTTGATCAAAAGTGTAATTATTTTGTGTTACCTGCCTTATAATGTCTTCATTTTCACTTGAGTAGTCAGTTATGACATGGTTCATCATTTCTGCCAAGCTAGCATTTGGGAAAATATATTTGGATATAACAAAATTGACACCGATATGGTCAACGTAAATATACAATTTGTACTGCGTTGAGGATATATCAAACATGACATGCATATCATAGTTGTTTCTAAGTTTTACAATTATTGAAAATCCATTGTGCGGTATTTTATAATAAAGAGCATGAATCTTTGTACCCAAAATATTTAACAAATATTGTTTCAGATCTTCTAGTTTCATTCTTGGAATGTTGATGTTCATTGTTCCACCGTTGACGTACATCGTGTTGTTTGTGTCATTGAGCACCAATTGACCATTATTATGAACCATAAAATTGAAAACGGTTTGCGTGTAGGGTGTAACAAGTTTTGTTTTATTAATAAAACCTATTTCACTAAGTAATTCATAGTAATCAAATTTTTTATTCTTTCTTTTCTGCATTTGATGTAGATAGCTGACTGATTCTTCTAGTTTGATTTTAGTTTCTTTAGAAATGACACCTAGAAATGATTCTTCTAAAGCACCATCGTTTGGAATCAACACCATGCTTAAATTTATAAGATAATGAGAAACGAAAATCTGGAGCTTCCCAGCAACTTTTGCAATGTCATACATAACATTAGTATGATAATCATTCTTAATTTGTTTCATACCTGATAACGTATAGTTTGGTGGCAACATGTAATAAAGAGTATTGAATCTTCTTAGTATTTTCCTTTTTAGATAGCTAACCATATCTTTGAAATCCATTTGAAAAACGTGAACATTCAGTACTGAACCATCTTGGTATGTTAGGGGGTTGAGTTTAAATTCTCCGTTGTGGTTTACATCAAACTCGAAAGTAGTATTTGATGACATCGACATTTTTGTAAAGTAATAATTGTAGATTGAAATAAATATGTTGAAAATATGTAGTTGTCTACATGTCTATATATACTAATTGGACATCATAAAGTTAATAAGTCTTTCATGTCAGAATATATCATTTTATTATTGTTACACGGTAAAACAAAGAAATTACATGCTACAAACAATTATAAAAAATTGTTTCTTAGTAACTAGTCAAATAACTTTTTTTGCACAACCAGGTTTTCCTTGATTCTCCGTTTTCTTTGTCTCATCTGTTTTTTTCCTTTCGACGACCAGTGGGGATAGCTCAACCCTAGAAACGTACACATGTAGTCGGTTATGATGAGTATACATGAGTATCATGTCCCGCTCTTTTATAGCATCATCCAAAGGTACAAGACCTGAACCAAAACTACAATTAGGTTTCTTTATATAAAGAAACGTTGGTGAGTTTTTATCGTAACCCAAACAGTTTTTAATATTAATTTAACTTGATCTGTTGAAAATTTCTCCAACTCAACTGGATCTAATGTAACAACCATCTCACCAACAAATTCTCTTCTAGGCGGACTAGTGAACCTTCTATAATGGTGTAGTAAGACCTTAAATGTCATTTTTTGAAATTGAAAATGAAATAAAGAAATGTTTACTGTTGTTGTTCAAGTTGAACCACTAAGTATGTGGTTTATATAGTGTTTACTATTTTTCATTCATGACAATAAATCGCGTAGAATACATAGTGATAAACATAGTGTCAGGGACTTGTCAAATCAAGACATAAATTTCCTAAAATACTAAGTCTCAGCACAGTGTCTGTGACTAGTCAAGTCATTTATTTCTAATAATAATGTTTGTACTGATTGTCGTTACCCATTTTTGTGTGATGTTTACAGTATTTATAGCTACAAGGTTCAATTATAAATTTAGTGTTGATTGTACTAACATAATAAGTTTATTTGAAAATGAAATATATTACATCATTAAAATCAAACATTACAATTTAACAACAAATCAACAGAAATAAAAAAAACATACAATTCTTTAAAACCCAAACGAGCTAAACCAACTATTTGAAGCGTTTGTGTTCAGATCATCTAGATGTTGCGCCTCATATTACTGAGAATTGTATTGTTCATACATTTGAGATGATTCTGTGTGATGTCCATTATATGCCTGAGATGTGTTTATGAAATGTTGGTTGTAAGGTTGTGATTGGTATGGGGTTTCACCGTATTCTTGTGATGGGTATGTGGTAGCATCGTAAGACGACAACAACAAATAGCATGAAATGATAAAGGGAATTTATTTTCTACTGCCAAAGCTATAGTAGCATGCCTATCAGATATGAATAACAAATTCGGGTTATTACCAATGCATTCTCTGCGTACAGACATCCACCATGTCTAACATGGACCTGTTTCCCCTTTATATATACCAAAAGCGAAATTGGCACAATCTGATTGTTTCTATCCATGGCCACGACAACAAGATTTGTTCTCTTGTATATACCCTTTAAATGTGCCGCATCGATCATAAGCACAGGGCGTAGATAATTGCGGAAAGTACGAATCTGGAATAAAACATAATAAACATACGAATCTGAAATAAAACAAATAAAACATTTTAGTATGTGTGAGTGTGACTTACCGAAGCACCAATGGCAATGAATAGCATCTCGAAAACTCCATTTTCGTCTGTTTTGATACGTGTTATTGTACCTTCGTTTTTTCGTTCTAGATTAAAACAATAATACGGGAGCATTTCAAAAGCTTCATACGGTGAACCCCTTATCTGTTGTATTGCATAATCCTTCCCTCTCCATGCTTGTTGGTAAGATATATGAATTTTATATTCTGACAAAATATCTTGTTGTATATCTTTCCTTTTTAAAACACGCGACCTATCTTGTAATTTTTCATTGAGAAGGTGAGCAATTACTTTTTTGTTTGCATTTCGATGGTTAGGATATGTTTGAGTTTTGGGACACGTGTGAACATCATCAAGATGTGTAATGTGATAGTTTTATGTATTATCCCAAAGTCTAACACGAAGCTTCCAATGACATTGTTCAAAATTATAGCATTTTAAGTGAACCCTTTCCGGGGCTGACTTGTCTGTTAAAAATTGAAAACCGTCGTTTAAAGCTTTCAACCTAACAGCCAACATTAAATCTTCTTTATTGTCAATTTTTTTACCCTTTTTAACTTTTGATTGTTGACTATACTGCTTTGAAATCATAGGTTTTGACTTGTAAACTGGTGTCTCTGGAATGTCAGGCATAAAAGACATGAACTTGTTCCATTTTTGGTAAACGTTTTGGGGGTTTTCATCCGTGTTTTCGTTGTTTGATCTGAAGGCAAATGAGGTTTCTGGGTTTGTGAAATAGGGCTCATTTTTATAACTGGATTCATTAATTTGAAAATCATTTTGTCTAAAATCCAAAGATAGACCATTGTTGATAAAAGAATTATTGTTAATATTATTATTCAAAAGAGATGAGTTTATGTCTTGATTAGATGGGACGGTGTTTGCAAAAGTTATTGGTTCAAAAAATTAAAGAACATGTTTTTTTAATTGTTTTGCCGTTGAGAAACAAACAAATGTGCAAATTTATCTTTTGAATTACAAGCAGATGCTACAAAAAATTATACCTCAGCGTCGTCTGTGATATCAACATTACAGTCAAATGACGAGAGCTTAAACGATAAATTTATTTGAGAATTTGATTCAAATTTGAATTTCTTCATCATCATTTCATGTAAGCTGGAGTACGTCAAATCTTCTGACATTATGGCACCTCGTTGTGTTTCATTATAATGAATTAAGCACTTGAAGGTTCTTAGATTTGAATCCATTAATCAATTTTATGATTTAGTTTATGATGTTATCACCTCATGTTGGTTTGAATATATATATAGTAATTGAAGAGTCATTGTAATAAGTAAAAGAAATGTCATAGTAATTTAGTAGATCGCTACAATGGTGAAGTGATCAATGTGTTGTCAGAGACTTGTCTAGTCAATGTTTGTATAAAACAAAAGAAATGTCATAGTAATTTAGTAGATCGCTACAATAGTGAAGTGATCAATGTGTTGTCAGAGACTTGTCTAGTCAATGTTTGTATAAAACAAAAGAAATGTCATAGTAATTTAGTAGATCGCTACAATAGTGAAGTGATCAATGTGTAGTCATAGACTTGTCTAGTCAATGTTTGTATAAAGCAAAAAAAATGTCAGAATTATTATGAAATGAAGTCTACTCATATATTCATGTATTTATACCCAATCAAAAAGTATACAACCAACATAAAATCTGTTACTCTTATATTCAAAAAGTATACAACCAACATATCCTATTTTGTTACTCAATTCACACACTTCTATTTTCATCATCAAAATCCTCTACCATTTTCTTTCTTACTTGTTTACAATGTTCAATTACTTACCTTTTGATATCCAAATGAAAATCATGAACAAATTGCCTGTTAAGAGTTTACTAAGGTTCCGTATGGTGTCAAAGTCATGGAAGTATACAATAGACAGTGGCATCTTTGTCCGTGAATACACTTCTCGTCAATGTGAAATGTGTTGTTTTATTTTAAAGTATGATATGGGTAACGAATGGGTTATGTGTTTTGTAGATGGACAAATGTCCTTTAGTTGGCTAAATACAAATTTTCCACAAACATATCTAGCACCTATTAGCACTTCTGAGGGGGTATGGTGTTTTTCATTTGGTCGTCATGTAGGTGCAATTCTTTGGAACCCATATGTACGAAAATTTTCTAGAATTGAAGTCCCTTACATGGCCAATAGGCCAAGAATTAATAAAATAGTTTGGGGTTTTGGTGTCCGTCCTGACACATTAGACCCAACAATAGTTAATATTTCTATGCCGTTTTACGAAGACGGACCGTGGCATGTGTTATTGTATACTTTGAACTCGGATACATGGAGAGTTCTTGGGATTGCCCGTTTGCCCCGTATCGATATAAGAATAAAACGATCATGGGGAGTAGCAAGTGCAATTAGCTGTATTTTCTAGGGTTGTTCTAAAACAATTTATAGTGATGATGGCTCTTCTTACAATCTATATATGCTTGTTTCTTTCGATTTGATTAACTACCGATTTCATGTCGTAGACATACCTACTCGGTTAAGAAATGACCTTCAAGTTCCATTCTATATTTCCAATCTAGGAAACTCTCTTATGATTTTCAGTAAATCACATTGACAATGATGAGAACCGGTATATTTGTGCATGGTTGTTAGAAGTCGAAGCTGATGTTGTAACCTCCTGGAGAGTGCTACATGTCATGTTGTCCCAAAATATTGCAAAGTTAATTGGATTTACACACCAAGATGATCCAATTGTTGAAGTTGATATGGGACATGAAACAGTTCACACGTTACAAGTTTACGACCGTCCATCACAACAATTTCATACTCTCGGAATTGTAGGTAATGGTGGATCGTTCTTCATTGGCCCCTACAAAGAATCACTAATTCTTCTTAATGTTTAATAACTTGCGTATTTGGTTGTTTAATGCTTTGTAGCTTTCAATTTTTAATGTATTTTTCAATGTAATATAAGTATTGAATTTTGTGAATCGTATTGTCTTTCAATATTGTTCCTATATTTATTGTCTTTTTATTTAATAATTTTGATTTTTAAAAAACAATAAACTCTCGCCAATAACTATACACAAGAAATACCCGCCAAAAACATATCCTTACTATAAAAGCATGTATTATCCCCAATAACAACAACAAATCAAACACACACACCCTTACCACTAACACATCACACAATTATGGTGATGATGGTGCCACATGAAGCTTTTACGTGTACTTGTGGAGCCGGAGATGTAGTTTTATGAGAATCGTATCGAGCTAAAACTCATGGTAAACTATACTATGCATGTCCAAAATCCAAGGTGAAAAATCATTTTTTTCTGTATTATACAAATTAAATGGTTAGTTGTTAATAATTGAATTTTTTACTCTTGAACAGCCGTGGCAAAATTACTACGGATGTGAGTTTTTTTGATGGAAAGAAGAACGAGTCCGTCAACTAATCGGTTCTCCAGGAGCTTCATCTACTCCAACTATTTCTCCAAGAACTTCAACAACTCCAATTTTTTTTCGAACACCCTCCACGCCTCCTAGTTATTATGGGGGATCTTCAAGCAACACAGAGTGCTCAAACTGTAAGCACTTGCTTGAAAGGATAAAGGTGCTTCAGGCAACACTGGAAATGTATATGCATCCGGAACAACACACACTTGATTTAACTGTACTACTTCACGAATCTTAACAATGACATGGAAAAACTTGGTTTGGAATAGAGTGTCATTTGGAAGGGAATTTGTATGCTTCATTCGGTTTAACTGTTATGGCTATTCCAATGTATTAAAATTATGTCTCTAATAAAATGTTTGTGTTTCAGTCAAAATAACAACTTAAAGCACAACACATAACTCATTCATTAAAATAAAACTTAAAGCACAACACATAACTCATTCATTAAAATAAAAGTACATATGACATAAATTAAACACAATACGGAATTTTAAACACAACACGGGATTCTAAACAAATACATAAATTACAATAACAAGACGATAAACTAAATTTATGTCTATTCCATTGTATTAAATTTATGTCTCTAATAAAATTGTATCCAACCATTTTTGTCCCTGATTTGTTTTTCTAATTTTGCCCTGTTCCACAATAGATCTCTGTTCATCTCGTAGTCTAATTCAGATTCTGTTTTCAGAAAATTTTCAACCACAACACGTTGCTCCAATGGAATGTCTCTGCATTCCTCGTATGCTTTCCGCAATTCATCTTTAGCTAAACTTGCGTCATTAAATTGGTGGGCTAAGTTCATCATCGCTAACTGACGAACTCGATCCTCCTAAATTTGTTTTTCAACCATAGCTTTGATTTGATCATAAGAATGTGGAACCGAACACCCCATTAAGATTTTTGTTAAATGAAATATATAAAAAGTTTATGTTTAAATAGTTTTTAGTTGAAGGTCTATTTATATGTTTAAAAACAACAAAATTATGTGCTAAATCGTGTCCAATCCTTAGTGATGAAACCATTGTCAGGGACTTGTCAACTCAATGTTTATATATTATCATCGAATTGTGTAATATGTCAGTGAATAGCAAAATCATGTGCTAAATCGCGCCCAATCCTTAGTGATGAAACCATTGTCATGGACTTGTCAACTCAATGTTTATATATTATCTTTGAATTATGTAATATGTCAGTGAACAACAAAATCATGTGCTAAATCGCGCCCAATCCTTAGTGATGAAACCATTGTCAGGGACTTGTCAACTCAATGTTTATATATTATCTTTGAATTGTGTAATATGTTAGTGAACAGCAAAATCATGTGCTAAATCAGCCCACCA